>VZRX01018211.1:0-23972 GCA_013398075.1 Notiomystis cincta | reverse complement strand
AAAAAAAGGGTTTTGTCTCAGATGCCCATTATTAGAATGCTTTTGAACAGAAAAGATTGTGTGTTTAAAACTTCTCTGAAGCAAAAGAACACTGACAAGGGACTAAAATGCTTCAGCTGTTTCTCCAAGTTGCAGGTCTTGTTTTCATTTCTCTGCAAGCCACTGCTAACATCACACAGCTCCAGCTCTGCTTTGGAGCATCTTACACTAATGATGTGCTGACTGACAGCCCAGTAAAGCTGATTATTCTGCAAATGAAGCACTCAAATTGTCCCAGGCTGTCAGGGCTGGCAGATTGGACCAACAGCTCAGTCCTGCTTTGTGCTTTTCACTCCAAAAATGCCACCTTGGGAAAATTCCTGCTCATCCCCCTCCAACCTTCCAGGCAGAAACCTGAATCAGGACTATCCTCATGAGCATCACTTTCAGAATTCCCTGCACATTGCTCCCAAAACCCAAATTTTAATTTTTTTTTTTTTGCATGATTACAGATGAGTGTTGTTTAAAGTCTGCAGAAGGGTCTGAGGCATCTCAAAAGTGCAAATTTGCCCAGAAAAGCAAAGATAGCTCCTTGTGAGGTCAGAAAAAATATACCTGACAAGATCATGATCCTATTTTCGAATGACTCCAGGTAGAACCAGAGGACATGATGTGTCACAGGGGTCTCCAGATACACAAATCATAATTTATTGAACAGAATTCAGCCCCATCAGTTAAGACACACAGCTTTGATCTAGCTCCAGAATCTAACTGAAAGTTAATACTGCAAAGGAAAGTGCAACATAATAACAAAGATTAAGTTTGAATTTTCTGAGAGGTTTCTCAGAGATAACCACAGGAAAAAACATACACTCAACAAAATATATAATGTTTTAAGTGCTTAAACTTGTCTTGGGGTGACCTGCTTGTATTTTGATATATTTACAGGAAAAATTACTTTTTTTAAAAAAATCTCTGCTGTGAGCTGATACAAACACATTTTCTACAGCTGGGCCCTGTCCTAATCCCCCTGCAGGGACACCCTGGAATATTCTCCCCCCTTGCGGGGGCAAATCCAGGTTTCCCCACAGGAGCAATGCTTTGGGAGCTGACTGCTCCATTCTGCCAGAGCAGGCCCTGTTTCCACTGTGGTTTCGCTGATAAATTCACCATTTCACCTAAAGCTTCACCTGAATTTTCATACCTGAAAATGCAATTTTGAATAAATGGGGTTCTTTAGGGGGGGAAGGGAGTGTTTGTGTGGAATTATTCTCCTTTAATCTCTGCTTACAGATCCAGACACATCCCAAAAGCTGCTGGAGAACAGTAACATTAATAAAAGGCTGGTTTCCATGGAGAACAAAAAAGGTCAAATCATAATTTATTGAAAAGAATTCAACTCCATCAGTTAAGACTGATACACACTTTTGAAAATAATTTTAAAATGGCACTTATGCCAATTGCTTACACAGCTTCAGCATCTCAGGTAAAAGCTCTCCTGGAAATACAATTTTATTGCAAATGAGAAGTTGATGGGAAGATAAAGCAGGTGAAAGGCACAGGAAGGAGAGCTGTGTGTCCTGCACTCGTGGGGTGAGGTGTGCATGGAGAATTTCATTTCTGTAATTAAATGTCAGGCTACATAAAGCAAGAATATAATTAGTTCAGCATAATTTAGTGCCATTCAGATGGAACTAGAGCCTTGTGTACTCACCAAACAATTTGTACTAAAACAACACAAGCTGTTCAAACAAATTGACATTTTTAATTCCTGCTCGTAACAGACCTTTATTATCAGTTTCTGAGAGAAGATGTTTATTACAAACTCAAAATCTTTCAAAATACTTTGGAAGGGTGAGACAGGAAAATGCCAAAGCCATCTATCACAAAATAATCAAGATAGCACTGCAATAGTGGGCATTGTCTCATCAGGGTCACCTAAAGAGAGGTAACACTACAGGAAAAAAAGGCAAATAAAATCCTGAATTTGATAAATTAATTATTTAATGGGCTTACCCAAACCCCTCTGCACTGTGAACAGATCTGGGCACTGAAAAGGAGGGGGAAAATATAAGGGAAATCTGCTGGGTTTGAAGTTGTTCAAGATACCCTCCTTTCTGCATTATGAAAACATTCTTTACTCCAAGCCACTCAAGAACTGAACTTTTTCAATGTCCAAGATGAAAGTATTTCATACCAACACCTTTAATTAATAGGAAATACTTCTATAAAGACCCTTACACTCAGAGAAGACGCATTAAATACCAAAAGTCTTGAATTTAATCCATATCTGAAATTCTTACTCAAGGAAAAAAAAACTTCAAGGGATAAAGGTTCAGACCAGGAAAAAAAAAAAAAAAACAAAAAAAAAACCACCCCTAAACAACAACAACAACAAAAAAACCTATCCCCAACAAGAAATTAAAATTTTGTGAACTACTGTATAATGCAATCTAGTTAGCAGCTTCCTGGTTTTAACTTTACTCAGGGCCTTAATGGATCACCTTTTATTCCAAAATTTGCATTGATGCTGCTCTCAAATAAAAAAAAACCAACAACTTCATCACAGTCAAAGCAAGTAATTGTGCATTTTATGCATTTATTGCTAATTATATTTGGAATGTGAATCATGTTGCTCCCTAACCTTAATCTCATTTAAGAAAAGATTAACCTTTCTTGACTTTTCACCATAGAATCAACTCCTGAGAATGACAACGTGAGAAGGGACACAGGTCACTCACACATCCCCTTAAAGGTTACAGCACCTTCCCAATTACTCTGATATTGCTGGATCAGGCTCCATGATCTATTTACAAGGGGGAATTTCTGCATTTCATTAAGAAATAATTAGCAAACACTGAAGGGTATGTCAGAAGAGTCCATTTCTGTCCAAGACAGAAAACATTTTGGTTCTGAACACAAATCACTTCAACTCCACAGCATCAGAAGCTCCATAAAGACCCTCACAGCTGAATATCTAAGGTAAAACCTGGCCAAAGCATTAAAATACCCCAAAACACACCTACAGCAAGTGAGCAATGCTGACAATGAACATGACCTAGCAGAACCAAGCAGAGACTGCTCCCCTCAGGAAGGACATTCCCAAAGGAGCCATCTGAAATTGAGCTTCCTCTCTGCCCCATACACACTCATGTGGCCTGAATAACCCACAGAGGTTCTTGTGCTTCCACTTCAAGGCTGAGCTTGTTTTATTTTTAAATATCTGCGTGGGGGAAGGGTGTGAAGGAGTGTTGAGAGCTTGGAACTGGTTACAGGAGCAGGTCAATAAAAGGGAAGGAATTCTTCCAGCAAACAGCCCATGCCCAGATGCTGTGGCCTCAGATTTACAGGAAGCCACAGTCACCAGAGAGGAGTGTCACAGAGAGCCAGGACCCGAGCTCTGCTCCACAGGGCCATGTCTTAGGTGAGGAAGGAACTGGTAAAACATGCCCTGGTAAATTCCTGAGGCTTCCTCCTCATCCCACACCGCTTCCAGGGCAGAGCTCTGCCTTCCACCTGCTCTCACAGGGCCACTGAACACCAGGGCTTTGCAGAAGCACTTCTGGCAGCCTCCTCCTCCTCAGAGTGGCAGGGAAGGGGTTTAGGGTGCATCCTTCAGCTCCACAGTGGCCTTGTGGCAGCCAGGGCGAGGCACCAGAGCAAAGCACACGGTGTAAGGTAACCAGTCGTGTTCTGGACCCTCTCCCTGCCAAATACTTTCTTAAGCTAATATTGATACTTTAACCACAGCTCGAATTCTCTGACTGAAGTAAATATGCCTTTATAGTGGATTGCTTTTCCTGGACATTTGCCACTGCAGACATTATCCTTGGTTAATGACAGAAACGGGACTGGCCCTTGTGGAGGAACTGCTTAAGAACACACATTCTGCTTTTTCTTTTTGTGAGCAGGAATATGGAAAGCATTAACTTATTGAACTACACACAGCAAATATGCCTTTAAAAATTAAATGGTTTAGCTTCTTTTGGAACATTTAATTCTCGTCCCTAGGTATTTTCTTAAGTATTATTCTCACATGCCCTTGAATTTAGACCTCATTTCATCTCTGCAGAGCTCCCAAGCAGCAGATCTTGTCAGACAGGGATTTGACTGGTCACACTACAGTGGGTGAGATGGATTGTGCCCCTGGTCCTGCAGCACCCAGTGGAACAACATTTCCTGCACATTATGGAACTATGGATCAACACCGAGTACAGCCCTGTGCTGCCTCCACAAACTGACCCCAGCATCCCTTCAGCCTCTTGCTTCTCAACTGGAGCACTTCCCTTAAAAATTATTACAAATAAAACCTGACTAGCTTAACTATAAATGTAAGTATAACAAAGATTCACTGTCTGGTGGTGGGGGTTGCTTTTATTTAACAACAGCTCTTTTTCCATTAACAGGAGTCTGTCAGCTTTGCTAACTGGATGCAAACTGTGATCCCAGTGCAATCGTTTAATCTCCAATAATTCAGTCTAAGAAAACATGCAGATAACAAGTGTTCCTCTGAGGTGACATCCTAACAATGCATCAGCAAGGAGAGTCAGAGATCCTGGCTACAAGTGAGTCACGGTGATGCCAAGCCCATCAGCACAGCTGTCAGTAAAACCTCACAGGAGCATTTGTCTGCAGTAGCGGTTATTACACATTAGCATTAAAAAGCCTAAAAGTGAATAACCACATTTCCTTCAGAGAACAGCACAAAATACCCCCTTCTTCAATTTCTTAAGTAGGTGGAGGTTAAGGAGTCCACTGCTGTTTCTTTAAAGACAATTTGTAACATCACGTTTCAAAAATTTTCTTTAATATGTTTTTATTATTAACAACTGCTTTCCAAATATCAGAAAGTCACTCCAAACGAGCAGAGTTTTGAAGAGCAGACACTAAATCTGCATGAGAAATCAGCCCAGCTCTCCTCCCAAATCTGCCACATCTCCCTGGCACACAGGCACCACTGCTCACTCTCATCACTCACTGTTTGTATTTTCTCCTCTGGACAGAACTTTCCTGTCAGTGTGTGAGACCTGGCAAGAAAACAAGCCAGGTACAACAAATGCAGAGTTTGGAGAGACCAGGGAGACCTCCCTGCTGTCAGCAGCTGACTGTCACTGTGTTTGCAGAGGTTTGCACAGCTTTAGGTAGCTGCGTTTATGTTAATTGCTGAACAGGATTTGCAGTTGCCAGTGGCCACATGCACAAATTTCAGTGTTCTCCAGATTTACTTGCAAATAGTCCCAAACACTGAATTCCCACTCATTTTAATACACCATCAACACTCAGCATCCTCACAGAGGACTGTATGACTGTCTCAGAAGGGAGGAGAATAAAGGTAAAACTTTGGAATCCACAGATATTCTTCTCATAGCTCACAGTTAATTTCCTAAATTTTGGACTGGATATTTAAAGCACCAACCAATGCACAGATTTTTAGAAGTGTTCTTCAATTGCAGCATCCACAACTGTAATAGGAAAAATTAGAAAGTCACAAATCATTAGGAAGATCCATGCAGAAGGTGACTTCACTAAAAGTGAGTCACATAAAGATGATTTTCTGCTCTGGGATCTGGGTTTTGTGGGAGGTTGTTTTGATTTGTACTGTTTTTCTATTTTTCATTTATTTATTTGACACAAAGGTTGCAAAAACAATATTGGATAATACAAGTCACCAGCCACTTCTGCTCCTATTGCATTACTTCTGATGACTAAGAGTAGCCTTTTGCAAATTACTGTAATTTCCAAAAGGAGAGGAATGAAACAAAACATCTCCTTCCTGCATTTCTTTCTCCCATGCCTTTTATTGCTTTCTACACATAACCAGAAGTGAAAAAACCTCAAAGTGTGTTTTTTGTTCATTTGGTTGGAATTTAAATTTCAAAGACAGTAAATGACAGCACTACACTCATTGTCCTCTGTGGAGAGAAAATGCAGTTATTGAAGCTACTCGTACAGGGCATACAGAATATCACTTCTCACAGCAAGCAAGAGCTGAAAACACAGCAATTTCTTAAATTCAAGTCCTATCCTGCACATCAGGTGTCAGAACTTCCACTACAGGGAAGAAAAGTGCCATTATCCAAAACGCTGCTGTAAGAAAGCACCACCTTCTGTGTATCCAAACTTATGATGGATTTCAAGTTGTCACTACTTGAAAAAAGTTGGTCTTCACCTAAAGACTAAAATATTTCATTAAATGGCCATTAATGTCATGGGAAGAAAAAATTTTGGTTTGCCCACAAGAGCAACTAAGCCCGAATTCTTCGTTTTCAGAAAAGCTTAAATAAAGATTCTATAAAAGACCAAAGCAGGATCAAAATGTTATCAAATGGTTCTATGAGTGAAAAGAAGAAAAAACCAAACCAAAACCCAGCACCTAACAATTAGTCTTCAATGGAATTACAAATATATTTACAACAAGGGCTGAATTCACATAATGGCCTCTTAACCAGTCTGACCCATTCCTAAATGCAAGAGTTAATTTCCCATTTAGAGCCAGATGCTCATTAGCTCATTTTCAAGGGGACTTTCCCTCACCTCTAACCTACACATCAGTTCATCTCTGAATTACTGCCAGATTTTGAATTTCACTAGTAACTCATACATAAGGAAGAATTTTCATTACAATTAAACAGACTCTGCAAAATCTTTTGGTTTCTCTGAGAACTGATATTATTACAATTTAACTGAGTTCTATAGTGATTTTATCTATAGATATAAAGACAGGTAACTTCACACAAATGTTGATAAATTTTTAGAAATGCAAACATTTGTTATGTGCTATTTGTGACACATCTCTGATTTTACAACTCAGATCTGTCAAATATCACAGACATGGCTTTGGAAACAACACAGCATCCTAAGCAGGCAAAAATGTCAATAAAACACAGCCTCAATAAATAAATAAAGAGAAAGCCAAGCTGCCTGATAACAGTAAATAAAGTTTGCTGGAGCAGTCAGATATTATTGTTCTTTGTGCTTTACCAAGGAGATTTTATACATCAGTGCTGCAGGTGCCACATCACCCAACAACAAATGGAAATTGAGTGCAATCAGCTGAAGTGGCAGGTTTCCATTTCAGCTCCTGGAAGGTTAGACAGCAAGGCCCCAATCTTCTTAATGGGGCTTGCACAGCCCTGGGCGCCACATCAGCACAGCACACAGAAAAGGGAATTGCACTCACCAAAAAATACCCCAAATAATAGAAACAGGAAGGAATAAAAGCCCAGAGGAACCAGCTGCTTTATTACAGCAAATTCTGTCATGAACAGTGACAAATACTGCTATAATACTCTCAAATACTGCTTAGACTGCAAAATTCATTGATGAAACTTGCCTGAACACTCCAGCTGATGCAAGTTTTAAAGATTCCAAAACCCTTCACACTTAGAACAGTCAAATACCCTCCCACATGAGTCTGCAGCTCTGCTGCTGGGAGACAAACAAGCCAAGCAGCCTTTCCTCACTCTCCCTGCAGGGCTCTGGGATCCCCCCGTGTCTCTGTGGGCACTGAGCTCAGGGCTGAGAACTGGGCAGTGCCCCTGCTCCTGGGCATCCCCTGGGCACCAAATCCCAGCAGGAACAGCCTCCCTGGCACCAGGAGGGCTGTGGCTGTGTCACTGACAGCATCTCCTGCTGGCAAGCCACACTGCTGTTTCTTTGCAGAAATTACCCACACTGAATTAACCAAGCAGCCTAATTGACCGTAAAAAGTATTATTTCACAACCATCTTTTCCACCCACCTAAGAACTCTTAGAGAACCACCTAAGAACCACTGAGAGAGCCAAGATCTGCTGCATGCCCAGTGTCTCTGCTCTGTATTTTGCCATTTCCTCTGTCTGAAGCAGGATTTGTGCTGTGTCTGTGCTCTGTGCCCTTGTACATCCCATGTCCAACAGGTTCCAACAGGTCACTGCAGGTATTCCCTCTGCTTAGGCAGCCAAAATAACAACTTTGACATCCTGGGCTCAGCCACCCCCTTTTCAGCAGTTCTGCCAAGACTGAAACCTTGTGAGGACTCCTCCAATACCAAAGGCAGCCTTCAGGAGCTCTCTTCCCCTTCCCCTCCTAACACCAAGAGGAGGCACAAACACATCCTGTCCTTAGGCACAAAAATAAACATTTACCTTCCAAATAAACACTGCTACTTTATTTGGGAAACTTCTATCAAGTCAAAAGGTGACAGAAGCAGCAGCTTTTTTTACAGGAAAGGGAGATGCACTAAAGGAAGGCCTTTTAAAAATAATTTCGGCAAAACAAACTGGCTTTTTCCCACCCCCTACTTTACAATCAGCAGAAGTTTGTGAATCTTTGCACACAAAATACTTATGATTAATCAGACCCTTTTGTCCAAAGGTTATAATTATCATTAATTTGCTGTGAGCTGTTAAATTAATCATCCTGAAATCAGGCAGTTTTTCAATTAGAAATTGTTGATCTGTAGACAAAAGCGAGGTGGACGCTCACAGGGAAGGTTTTTAACGTACTTTATACTTCAAGAGAATGAAAACTACACAGAATATTTATTCTTCCAAACTCTCAGATAGTTAATATGGACAAATTGAGCAGCTGGCTTCCTGCCTAAATAAATACAAGAAAATTGTTTGGGTTATTTGGCTAACTGGATTTTTAAAAGGCCAGAAGAAAAACACACTGAGGGTTTCCAAAAGCAACTGTTGAGAATATTTACATTACAAGGCTCTGCTCACCTCTGAGGAATGGTCATTACACCCTTCTGCACCTGAAGCACCCTGGCTTCCACTTTTACACTGTTTTTTTGCACAGCTGAGTTTGTTCATCCCTTGACAGGAGGAGCTCACTCAGTCTCGGTGCTCAGCTGGCAGGGGCAGCACAGGAAAGAATTCCCTGCCCCAGGCACCTGCCCAGGGCTCTGTGGCTGTACTTGGACCCTGCATCTCAGTACTTCCCGTTTTAATTGCAGCAGGAAAATCGTCTGTCAGCTCTTACAGAGAGCAGATCAGCCCAGGGGGGTCACTGATAAGGGGCACAGACAAAATTCATCCTTATCTGTCCCTCTGATAATTCTGCAAACAAGGGAGAAGCTGCAGAACCAGGCTTTAAAGTCTCTGCCTTTTTAGGATGAGAAAAAACCCCAAACAGCTGTACACTCTTTTCTATTTAAAGACTGACTGAAGCTTTCTGCATCACAAGTTCACTAATAGCAAGAATCCATTCTGAAGTGAAGCTGATGAGCAGGCCTCCTCCTAAAATGCCTGAGCATAAGTCAGAGATGTAATCTTATCTCCTTTTTAAGTTTATATTTACTTTTCTATTTCTCTGCATAATCTCTTTTTGCAGCAAGTTGAGAGGGTTATTTTTAACATACAGACTGTATCTAGAAATGCAATGATTACCTTCCATCAGATGGAATTACAATTTAAAAAGTAAATGGGGAAAAAAACAGAAAAATCCAGCAACACTTGTATATAGAATCTGTTTGATACAGATCTATAAATAGACTGTAAAATCTATAAAATAGACACATGAAAAGAACTTTACATTAAGGTATGCAAAGGAATATGTTACATTTATCTGGCCTTATATTACTTACAAATTAAGCAGCAAAGTAAAATTTGCACACTCCCTCAGCCAGAAGAGAGATGCCATGGTAACTACACCTGTGAGTTTGCATTTCTGTGGTACAGTCAATGCACACTTCATACCAAGAGTCCAAATTAACATCAGGAAAAAAATAATAAATAAATATTCCAACCAAGTCAAAGTTATGCTAAACAACACCCACAATGGAAATGGCAGAGAAGACACTTGTACACCCGAAAGATAGATTATATAGATTATAGATTAGACTGTATAAATTATATAGATATATTTCTTATTTCAGAAAGACTAAAACTCTCATGGCTTGCACCTTAACAGGCAGAACAGGCTCCATGGGAGAACAGCTATTTTTTATCACCTAAACATTTTCCCATTTTCACATTTATATTGGAGAACATTTCTAAAAGCAGGTTAGATTTAAGCCATCAATCAATATTCTAACACTTGTAACACTACAGAAGTCAACTCTTCATTTTAGTGTTGCAGGTTTTTTTTAAAAAAATGCTAAAGTTAACTTAAATTTCTAAAGCCATAGAGGTTAATGCTTTAATCAGCCTGTTGAAACAAATGCACATTTATTTGTCATTTTGAAAAGATCAATGTTCAGTGTTCTTGCAAGACTCCAGGAACTCTTCCACCTCCAGGAATGCTGAGACCCCCCAGCCAGTCTCCAGTGAGAAGTCACCACCTCAGTCCATACTCAGGTTGTGGAATGTGGAATGAAGGAATATCACACACCAATCAAGAGTAAAACCTAGCCCTGAACCTTGCAAGCACACAGAGGAATCATAACTCAGGTGGAAATGCTCCACAGGAGCTCCATCACCACCCAACCCAACCCAGCCAAGGGAGGTTCTACACAAAACTCTCTTCCTCCCTCTCACTCACCTCCAAACTCCTCATGTGCTCCCAAAGATTTTCCCCCACACTCAACCAGCATTTCCAGTTACCTCATCTCTGGTTTTACACTGCTGACAAATATTTCCTGGTCTGCCCCAAGAGTTCTGCTGCACCAGCTGGGGAACAGCAGCTTGTGGCTCTCTCTCATTACCCAAACACCCTGGAAGGGACAGTGACAACCAGGAGCCTGCAAAACTCTAATTTCACACAACATTTACTGACACACAGGACACAGGCTCCTCAGACAAACTTTGCCAGGGAGAAGTCAAATGAGGAAATATCAAAAAGGACAAACAAACCCAAGTGACAAGGAATGGACAAAATCATTGTATGCAAAGGTAGCCCAAAGGTTTCCATAGCTTGAAATGAGGATCTTGACTCACCTTGTTCAGCAAAAGCAGAGATGGCCAAGCTGTGGAGCACATTTTCTGTTTGTCTGAACAGAAGACTAAAACCATGAGCACACTTCACCAACTGGGACTAGCCTAGTTCATGTTGATGCTCAATATCAAAGGAAAATTCCAATTTACTCCTCAGAAAATGTCTACCTGGATTGGTACAGTCAGTTTCTCCTCCTGTAGCCCAAATACCACTCAGAAAACATTCCTGTGAATTAAATACTACGTTCAATTATGTCTCATTACTATAGAAGCAGTAGACTTTTCTCTGAATCCAACATTCACAGTCTCTACTCTCAGGAGTTTTTTTTTTTAGTCACCAGAGAGAGAAAATTCTGCTCAGAATTTCCTGGGACAGCTTAGAGCCATCTGAGTGCTAAATTCTCCTTCTGATTTGTCTGTCAGAGCCATTCCCAGAATTTTTATGAAACACCTTAGTAAAGCTCCATCTGTTTTGTGGCAAAACAGCAGAACTTCAGCAGAGGCACTGCAGCTAAGAACCATGTAGGCTCTAAATCTGCATGTCTACCAGCTCACCTTAATTCAGAATAAAGTCACTGGAAATGCACACCACTGACTTGCAGCTCGTGACAGAACAGTGTGGGCAGATGCTCTGAGATACCACCCTCCCACAGATCCCAGTTTCCATCATCACCATCTCTCCCCCCCTCTGCTGCTTGGTGCCTGGAGAGCAGCTCTGACCTGGGACCTTATTTCAGAATACAGAAAACCTACACAGCAATCCAAATCAGGCTGTGAGGTGCCAAGCAAAACCCAGCAACACATCAGCCCCAGAGGAACCAAGGCAAGGTTAGAAGACAAGTGTTAAAAAAGTGTCTCCAAAGTGAATCTAGTGCATCCTGTTTACAAAACCACAATTCCCTGACTGAGGAGTTGATTTGCCCTCTGAAAATCACTCACTCTCACAACTGTGGAGCTTTTCTCCATGGTCACTCAACTGCCTCAGAATGGAGGCTGACCTTGGCCTCTCTTTTTAATGTGGTTTTTTTCCCTTTAACACTGGTATCCTGCAGGAGAGGGAAGGAACCTCTTTCATTTTGCCATGCACTGCTTCTGCTCCCAGAAAATATCCTCAAAGCCACCCAAACAAAATAGCTCCTGGGATTTGCAGCAATTGCTATTGAAAATTAATTACCTTTATCAAGTTTGATATGGAAGTAGGTCATGAACTGCACCACGCAGCTCTGTATGTTTCCAGAATTGATCAAAAGCTGTGAATATTTGGGATCAGTGTGCCATAAACCAGCAGGGTTTGCAGGGGGAGTCTGGAGGACAGGGACAGCTCACAGCTGAGCAGTGCAGAGGTGCTGCAGGGTGCAGCTACAAATACAGCAGGGTGGCTACAGGGAAGAAAGACTATTGAAACAGAAACAGATTTTTCTTAATTTAAGGGGTACACTCTGTGTTTTCTATAGGTCTAGTTCTGAGCCCAGCATGGAGGTCCATTAAAGATGTAATTTGTAGTCTCTCTCTGAACTCCAGTTACTCTTTCCCATTCTCTCTTTAGAAACTTTTCATGATTTTCAAGCCATGTGTTTTCACACCAAATAGTTCCTGGAACACACCTTTCCCTCCAGCAGCTGGACCTCAGTACTCTCAGCACTTGCAAGGCACATTAGGCTGGAAATTCAGGCTCACTTGAATCAGGCAGCCAGTGAGAACAAGATGGATGGTTTGCTATCAGAACAACTCGATGTGATCTCTGACAACACAAGCCTTGCCCCTCAGGAGCTCAGACTGCTCTTCACTGATAAGTTTCTGGAACATTAACTTCTACACTTCCAGTGTGTTGACTGCCAGGAGCCAGACCACACAGATCACAGCTGGACAGAGCTTTCTAACTGTGCTCAGCCTCGACAGAGACAATAACTTATCGTATTTATGCATTTGTGATTTGTTTTGTGCTGTTAAACTGTTGCCAAACGCAAGCCAGCTACATACATTCCTCCCTAAAACCTTCAGGAATCCCAGGAACCAAGTCATCCTCAAAACATGCATGAATACCTCCCATATGGAGATCTTCAAAGACACAAGAATCCTCACCAGATTCTTTGCACAACTTGCAGCAGTTGTACATTTCCTTTTCGCATCTTGAGCTGATGACAGGGAACAAGATGCCAGTTTTTCCAGGCACAGGAACACACTGCAAAGCACTCTCACACCATTCACACGGCTGTTTCAGACCTAACTCTTCTTCCTATGTGAGATCAAAACATTTCACACGCAGCACTACATGAAAACAACATAATTAAAAACATACTTCCAAAGTCACTGAGCGTGTCAGTCATTCTGGTATTCATTGCAAATCTCTTTTACACATCTGGGCATTCTTAGGCTTTCATCTGGTTTGTAGAATGCTGAAAACTTTGAGAAATTCCTGTATGTTTCCATGTAGCTCCATTACCTCTCCATCCTTGGGAGACTGTCCCACAGTTCACACCTGTTCCTCCCTCCCCTTCACCCCCAAATCTGCCAGGAGCACCAGAGTATTTTGTCACTGGTTGCCCTGGAACACGCCCAGCACCAGAGCAGAGCATTGCCTCAGCCTCTGTGTGCCCAGAAATTCTCATGGTGAAGTCTCCAGCCCTCAGCTAAGAGGCTGAGACTCCAGAAGCACTTTCAGAGCCTGCATATCACTCCATGAAACAGAGTCCTCGGTGGAGCCACTGGAGACAGCACAGAACAGACCTGCATTTTGTGCCAATCCCTGCCATTTAGGCTTCAGGAATTAAATACACCTAAAATCCAAAGCTACAGGCCAAACTCGGATGTCACCTCAAGGGAACACCTTTATCTCAGGGCAAAACATCCTCATTTAGGAAACAAATTCTCATTTAGGAAACTGATGCTTTTTAAGAGACAACCCATGAATCTCCAGCACTAACAAGAACCTACCTGACTGCTGACATTCAACCTAACCTTGCAAGAAATATACCAAAATTAACGCAGATTCACCCTGAATACTTTTTATGATCTACTTATGCTTTCCTAGGTTTGGTTTTTTTAGGTAACCCAACAGCATCGGTGTAAGCACTGTGACTTAAAAGTGCTGTCCTCCAGCCAAATGCTCCATGTAAATGGTCAGCAAAAAGTCCCACATTTACATCTGGGGCCAAGGCAGACACAATTCTGAGTTTCCACTGCAACTTTTAATCTCTGTAAGTTACAGGAGATGCTTCTGCTTCCCACAGCTCTGTGTGGGAAAGACCTTCTACATCTAGGCAGTGTTTGGCAGAGAAGCCTGCAAAGCTCTGCTCATTTGCAGTATGATTCTTGAAACACTAACCTGCGAGTGTTCTGCGTTTACTAAAGAAACAGGTTGGGGAGATTAATTCAAACAATCAGGTTAATACAGCAAAATATAATTACTGACATGTAAATTGCAGGGAGTCGCTTTTAGGGTAAGTTTTCTGTAAGTTACACACGAGTAAAGAATGTGGAGTTGTATTTGCTGAAAGTTGAAACGTGCAAGGAAATGAAAAATCCGAAAGATCAACTGGGAATGTCATTAGTATTGTGAGGGAACAAGAAATAAATAAAAGCCCAGTGATCAGAAAACAAACCAGAGCACTACATAAGGGCTGACACATGGGCCTCTGGGAAGAGTTTGATCAGCATTCCTGTCACTTCCAGATCTGGAATAATCAGCTTTGACCCCTAAACTGTCCCTGACCTGGCTGGCAGTGCCCACATCTGTGGGCAGGAAACAAGACTGGAGAACTTTGGGGTTAACCCAGGTCAAAGGATTTGGGGTCTTCTTTGGCCACCCCAGTCCATTCTTCCTCCCTCTGCTGAACACACAGAGGAGCAGATCCCACAGCCAGCCCTGGGCACCCTGGCACTCCAAAACCACCCACAGAGGGCCAGGGCAGCATAACCAGCACAGAGCCAGAGGCTCCTGGCAGGAGGGATCGAGGGACCCCCTCAGTCTGGGAACCTGGAACTCCAAAACCACCCAGAGAGGGCCAGGGCAGCATAACCAGCACAGAGCCAGAGGCTCCTGGCAGGAGGGATCGAGGGACCCCCTCAGTCTGGGAACCTGGAACTCCAAAACCACCCACAGAGGGCCAGGGCAGCATCACCATCCCCAGAGGCTCCTGGCAGGAGGGGTCGAGGGACCCCCCTCAGTCTGGGAACCTGGCACCCTCTGGGGTGCTCCGCAAGCACCCCCCACTCTGCTGTTATCCAGGGTGGGATCCAGAGGGATCTGTGGGTTCCCACAGCCAATCCCCCAGCCTGGTCCTGCAGCAGTGGGGTGAGGGAAGGAGGAGTGGTTTGGGCTGTGCTCAGCCACCACCTGTCCCAGGGACCTGGCTCCACTCCTGGCAGAAGAGCCACAGAAGGGCAGAACAAAACACCTCTGTTTACTTACCTGAGGTGAAGGAATGGAGGGGTTTGGCTTGGAAAGCTGCAGTGTCCCAGAACCAGGAAACTCCTACTTGAGTGCTCCCACAAATCACACTCAGCAGGTGTGACCAATACAGCAGGTATTTACAGCAGCTTGCCTCACACCAGAAAAATCCAATGAATTTTAGTGTACTGAGAGTAGTTTCAGTTGCCTGCTTTGCCTTTGGCTCTAATTAGTGTCCTTTCAGAATATACTTTTGTTATTTGTTCAAAAAAATGGTAAAATACCTTTTCTCATATACCCTCAATATCCTTCCATTTAGGATACAGAAAAATCAACTTAAAGTCATTTTGGAATCAGTAATACATAAAAAATGCACTTGATGTAGGTAAACTTTATAATAAAAAAAAATCAGTGTAATTCATGAGAAGATATTTTAATCCAAAGTAAAAAATACCCAAGCAACTGAGCAGCTATTAACTTTCCAGATTTCCTCAACACCTTCAGTATTTAAATGCCCTTGTTCCAGCCCTCCTCTGTCCTCATGCATTGCTCAGGACACAGGTGTCACCAACATTAAAATGATGGCAACATTTGACACCCAAAAAAGTCATCTGTTTCCTTGTTAGGTTTGTTGGGCTTTTCCCCCCCACTTATATATCCCCTCCCTTTCTTTTTTAAACAAAGTATGGCAACAATTTGATAGCCCAGCAGCGTTCTGCCCTCCTGAACCCTGGCAATGACCCAGAGGATTTGCTCTCTCCTGCTAATCACAAGTCTGGCTGTGGCCATTTCCCATGACATAGCTGGAATTCTCCAACACTTGCCCTCTCAACTTCACTAGCCAGCCCATCCTGAAACCATTTGCTGTCTCCTGGCTGCCATTCCCTGGAGCCATTCCCTGGACAGGCTCTGGCCATGCCTGGCTTTCCAGACCTGCCCAGCAGCAGCAGTAGCAGGTGCTCTTATCTGACACACACTTTAAAAGGAAACTTAAATGTGAAAAATACGCTCTGCACGTACTGAAATGGCATTTTTAAATATTTATCTCAAGTTCATAAACTCAAGACCTGTTTCTATTCCAGCCTGGCTGCTGTTCCAGGCTCACCATCACACGTTCTCTGCAGTGGTGCATGAAAATAGCTCCCATTTATTTTACTCCTTCCTGTTAATATCAGGAACCACCACTCAATTTCTGATCCGTGTCCTTCCATTACACCACAAAAATTGGGCAATGTAAGCATTGAAGAAAATTGCAACAATAGTTACTCAGATCACTCGCTCAGATTTCACCACTTCAAGTGCATTGTGTTTAACCAGAAAATTCCATGACTTTTCAAGGCACAGCTAAGCCCTCTGTGTCCTGTCTCTATACCAAGAGACTATTTAAACACTGATTTACAACTGCTGGAAAAACACCAGTATTCAGGAACAGCAGTGATCACAATGGAGTCTTTTTAGAATTTACTTATTCTATAACAACCTAAGACAACTCAAGTAGTGTCTAATTCCCCCCATATTCCCATTAAAACCCAAACCCAGCAATATTTAATTCTACAAAAGCTTTCATTCACAAGTTCCCAAGTATCTCAATAGCTGGCTATTTATATAATATGCCAACAACATAACAAGCTGAAGAGTGGCATTACTGTAGTATTTAATGGAATATATAATGGTGTGCACGCTGCTGATGTATTTGGGCTGCTGCATTACATGCTGGGTTTATTGAGCACTGCATTTTCTTGAAGAACAAACTCAATGGCCATACTGAGAAATGGTTTCCAAGAGCAACTCAGCATCAGCACAACACATGCAAGAGCAGTGATGGAAAAAAGTACCTGCCAAGAGGGTGAGTAAAATGCGTGTGTGCAACGAGCAGCACACAAAGATGCTTGGCTACCTCCAGTAAAATAAATCACCAGCTCTTAACACCAGTGCTGTCTAACAGTAAACTAACCCACACTAAGTTACTTAATTCAAAATGCCATCCAAGCCTTTCCAATCCAAGCTATTTAAATAATACACTTAATTCAACAACTGCAAATTCCCATCAGGACACCAAGTCTTGCCCACCACATTCCAAAATTCCTTGCCCTTATCAGGTAATTTTTTTGCCTTGTTACCTAATAATTAATAGTTTCCAACACAATTTTAAAAAAATCAGTCCACATACTCCACTTGTAGTTAATGAAGAAATGTTTTTCCATGCAGGATTTTTGTTTTCCCAAGTTATTGCCTAACACAGTTCAAAATGCTGAGCAGAACATCATCAGATTCCCAGGAGAGGGACTCTGCACACACCTGAGAGAGTTCAGTGCAAAGATACACAGTCAGAACCACCAGAAATGCAGAATTTAAGCCCCAGCTGCTCTCCTGACTCTGTGTAAATTGGTATATTTAGGACTCTGCTGTGCAAAGGCAACAACGTAAGACAGAGCTTTATATTTTTTATTTTTTTTTTAAATTGTCTGGCTTTAGGTTTTTGGTTGGGTGGGGTTTGTTTCAGCAGTCAGCAGGACTTCAAAAGGACTGCATTTCTTCCCAAGGGTTTATAATGACAGCCTTTGGTGCCAGTTTGGATTTTGGGCAGCGAGTGCCTGCAGAGCTCCCAGGGCACCCGGCACTGTGGAGCTGCAGGAGATGGGTCCAGGTGATCCCAGCACAGGGAAAACTCACCCTGCTCCTGGTAAAATCACTCTGAGCCCCAGGGAAAACTCACCCTGAGCCCCAGGGAAATCTCACCCTGAGCCCCAGGGAAATCTCACCCTGAGCCCCAGGGAAATCTCACCCTGAGCCCCAGGAAAACCTCACCCTGAGCCCCAGGAAAACCTCACCCTGAGCCCCAGGAAAACCTCACCCTGAGCCCCAGGGAAATCTCACCCTGAGCCCCAGGGAAATCTCACCCTGCCCTGCAGGCTCCTCTGGGTCAGGGATCCTCACCCAGCTCCTGTGGAGAAACCCAAAGTGCCACAGCAGAGTAAAAGAGGGGCCATGAAATCCTCCTGCAGGCTGGCAGACACCAGCTCCAGCTCCTCTGCTCAGGACATGCATCACTCTTTTGCCCTGTAATATTTTTTACAAGTGAAATAATTGCTACCAATTTTTTCACACGTACATTAAATTCTGAAAAAAGAGCCGTGATTCCCATAGAAGGTCTCTAAACACATTTTAGCAAGGGATGAAAGCTGAAAATCAGCAAAAAATCACATTATCCATCCTTTCATTCAAATACTCAGGTGCCTTGGGGGTAATTGAAGGAATAGGAGCACTGCACATCCACTTTAATTTCTGCATTTCTCTTATGAATTATAAAATGTATAACCCTATGAAATTTAATCAATACTTTAATGCACCAGTCTCAATAAGCATCATCACTATCCTGTAACAAGTGGGATGTACGGACTCAGGAGAAGTTACTGTGAACTCAATTATTTGCAATAACAAAGTAGAGAATAATTTCATAATTAATGATGCTATCTGGAATTATTTAATGTGCAGGGCTATGAGGTGATGTCTACCTTCAGCCTGTGAAAATATAAAATGAGGAAACACTAAATAATATTATATGGTTCTAACCAACACACAAAATTAATTTGTCTTTTACTACAAAAATAAAATTCTAACAGAAAAACATTTTAAATACCTTATTTTTTCTTCAAAAAATTGAAGTACTTGTCTCATTCACATAGTTAACAGTTAGTTCACATATTACCTGTTCTTGACATGACACAGCATAAATCATTTCTTTGGCCAACTAGCCAAGAACTCTAAACTAATTAATCTGCAGAACACAAATGTTAGATTTTGCAAATTTTTTTTCATTATTCTGTATACAGATGGCTGCCAGAAAAACTCACAAAAACTTTTTTCAGGAAAAGAAAAAAAAAACCTACACTACTTGAAAAAAACCTTTTGATTTACACATTCAAGTAAATGTTTGTAGTTCAGGAACTCAATTGAGGGACTCAAGTTGAGCCTTTCTGGAGACACTGTTCACAAGTCCTTCCCTTCAGCATCAGAGGGAAGTTATCACCACTATCATCATGCAAGAAATAATGTTATATTTTCCTTATCTGGAGCTTTACCACAAGTTTGGGTCTATTTGAATCTTCACAAACCAACCCCATTTGTGACATGGCCATAATGCTGCAGTAGCTTAAAACGTGCCTGAAATTCAGCATAACCCAGTGGACATTAAGACAACATTTCTTTTAAATCACTTTTTTTTAATTAAGAGTTGGGATTTTTCTGTCATTTAAATAGATTGCTGACATTGTAGTAACATCACCTTGGAGACTGTTTGGAAATAAATTCAACAATTAAATTGAGATCATTGGATTAAAATCAGAAAGGGAACAAACTTTTTTCTGTAGCTGCAACCTGAAACTAAGTTAATAACTGAAAAAATTTAATAATTTAATTTAATAATTTAAATTCAAAAGCCATGCTCTTAGATAGTGGGAGGCTGAGCAGGACGTGGCCTTGTCTCGAGTTTTAGCCCTGGGTTGAACCCAGAGCAGTCCTGGCAGGGTCAGCAGAGAATGTCCTGACTTTACTGACCACGAGAGCCAGGCTGAGGTCGGCACTGAAAGGGGCCAGGAGCCAACTCAGGAGAGGTCCCAGTCCCAACTTCACCCTCTGGCACCTCAGGACTCTTCCTCCTGAAGGCTCGGGTCCTCCAAGGAAAAAAAACCACCACAACTGAAAATGGCTCCTCCTGTAGGAGCACCTGCATCCTCCACCGACACCAAGCCCACTCTAAACAGGATTTGGGAAGGAAAAGCCTGAGAACAGGAGCCATCTATGCTATACTCTCTTTTTCCTTTCCAGTGCTGTTTTCAAAGAGAACCTGGGCAGCATCTCTTTGCCTGTGTTACATCCTGAGCCCACCACAGCCTCCTAGACCAGGCACACTCTGCTTTCACAAGTTGGTTTTAAGCAAAGCAGAGGCAAGGCATGTTCAAGGAAGGGGAAAAGCAAGTAAGTCCCTCCCATAATAAGATGCAAGATGGTAAAATGTAAAACCCCTGAACACCAAGACACATCCTACCTCTGAACAGAGTCAACGTTACAAGTGGATTCAAGCAGCACAATTTAGGGTGGGAGACAGCTAAAATTTCCTTTTCCCAGCAGAAGTTCATCAGTTCTGGCTCCTGATGACTTTGAAGGGTTGTGGGAGTTCAAAATCAACATCTCATACTCTAAGATTCTGGTGATGAGCACAGTCTTGCACCTCTGAGGCACAGGATCTTCCAGCACCACAAAAATCCTGTCTACTACATTTAATCTTCCATTCTCGATAGAAGGAGGACAAGAAAAGAAAAACTCCACAGTCTGGTATGAGCCAAACCTTGAACCAGCTAAAAGCTTCCAAGCCCTAGCATTAAATACTGTAAATAACATATTTAACCACAGAATATTTCAGGTTGTTGGGGACCTCTGAGGTCATATGATTCAATTTCCCACTCAAAGCACAGCCAGTTAAATGCTGATGAGGTTAATATGCTCCATTCTTCTCTCATAATCTGTTGTATACACATTCTTATATTTCTGGCAAGAAAACCAGAAAAATCTCCTTCCAAAGGAGAAAGAAACAAAGGGGTTGGCTACCACAAGACTAAATATGAAAAGCTTAAAAAGCAGGCACATTAGTGGGGAAAAAACTCCTAACAACTCAGTGACTACTGATTCAAGACAAGCCACTGACTATTTCTGCAACTAATCCCCCCAACCTGGGCAGATGAAGTCAATTGTGGAAAGTTGCTTGAGAAAAAACCTCAGTGAATATCTCAGCATTGCATAATTTACAAAGTGCAGTTTAAAGTTACACAGGAGCATTGTTACAGGCTGTTCAACCCAGCAGCACCCCCAGCTCCTGAATGCTCCCTGGGAGCTGCTGGGCCTTGTTTCTTTATGAATATCAGAAATTTTCACACATAAAAATTGCTCCCCCTCGGTTTTTAACTGTGTTCATCTTTCAGGTCACCACAGATAAGGGAGAGGCTGAAAGCCCACAGAGCAGCTCACTCTGGCATCCTTCCTGCCAGCCTGGCATTCCAGCACTGGGGCACACACACAAAATGCCTCAAAAGTCTCTACCAGCTGAACTCCTTCCTCACTTTCAGGGCAAGGCTGTAGAGTCAAGCTAGAGGGATGAAAAGTCCTCACTTTTCCATATTTTATGGTATGCTCAATGTGCCCTAAAAGAAGAGGGAAATCCTTTTCCCTGTTTCATTTCATTCTTTAGAAAGGAAGGACTCTCTGAAGTGAATTAAGAGATGTGAAAACAACAGACTGGTAATAAATAAGCCTCAACTTTTAAAGGTGTATCATTTACACTTTCCATAAAATTGTATTTATTTACAAACCCTAGCTACAAAGTGAGCAACAATCCAAAGCTCCTATTTTTGCCAAGTTTGACACCCGACACACGGCCTGCTGTAAGCCACAGCCATCCAACCCAGCAACTGGCCCTTTGCTCATGTGCTTATTTAAACACAATGAAATGGGTTTGCCTCATTAAAGAGGAGCTGGAACAAGCTCCAGCTGCAAGAAAGTGAGGTGGTCCTCATTTTTAAAAACCCCCATTTGGGGGGGGAAAAAGAGCAACAAGCAGCGAAGAAAAATAATTCCCTTCCAGCAACTGAAATACCAGTTCTGAAGATAAAATAGTGCAAAACCCGAGGCCAGTAAAAAGAAACATTGTTTTCCTTTGAAGTTCACCACCGACTGGGGCAAGTGGCATGTTGCATTCCCCAGACTTATGGGAAATTTGTTTCCTGTCCTGTCAGGAAAAAAACACCGGGGTCCCTCTGGAGCCTGTAATTAGTGATGCACGTAAATTACACTTTATCAAAATACTCGATGTCAGAAGTGAGCAGCACACCTGAGCAATGCCAGCCTAGCTCTGCTCCTGTCACAGGGGACACTCTGGACCCCAGGAGTGCCTTTCCCATCCCGAGGCCAACACCAGAACAGCCCCACTGGGGCTCCTGGGGCTGAGCCGGTGCCCTCTGGGGCGGCTCACACTGGGATGTGCCACTGTGCCCTCCTACAAACCCAGCACAGCACACACATTTTGGGGTTTTACTGCACCAGCCCAACACAGAGCACCACCCCAGGATGGTGCTTCTGATGCCTTGGGGTTTTTAGCTTTTATGTTTTTCATATATTGGTAACTCTGCAGTTCTTTAGAGTGTAACTCTAAACTCCACACAGAGTGTAGGCTACTGCCTTCCCATTTTGGTCAGACACAGCTATTCCTCTCCAGACCTGGGAATCAAGGACACCTGACTGTCTCAGGCCATAAGAAATATAAAGAGAAGTGAGGTGGGGGAGAGAAAGCTTGGGGTAAATGACTTCAACCCATAAAAGTGTGAAAAAAACCATGACCAGTCATCCATTTTTTGGGTGTAGCCCCTGGGGGTGGGGGGGGGGTGTCATCTTGCCCAAATGTACCTGAAGGCCCTTCAATAAATATAACTGCTTTTTATTCTCTTAATTTTGTCTGGCCTCTGTTTTTAGGTAGCCTGATGAGGCATCACTTCCAGCACAGCCCTTGGCAGCTGTGCCAGAACTTCATGGACCTGGAGGAACGTGAGGCCTCTGGAGCAGGGAAGGTGTTGAAGTGAAATATCTCCTATAGACCAGCAAGTTCCTGGGTCAGATAACACCAAGACACTGCAAAGGCTGCCACTTCTGCAGAAAAAGTCCCAGTAAAAAAAACCAGCACAATATACCACCAGCTCTGCCTTCAGCAAGGGATTCTAAGGTATGAGGTTAATCAAGGAATGACTGGGGGAAAGTGGAGCAGGATGGTACAAAAGCAAAACAAATATCTTCTGGTGCTTTTGAAGATAAGAGTCACTCTGTGCATATTCTGGGTGTAAAGGAATCACTCTGGGGCTCAGAGACTGAATGCTGAGTGCACTCAGCAATCCTCTTAGCTCCCAGCGAGGCAGGGCTGAGCCAGGGAGGATTATCAGAACTTACAGGGACTTCTGTGACTGTGGGGTAGGATACAAGATTATTCTCTCAACAAAAGAAACTAAGTGTATAAGCATAATATTTGGTTTCATATCAGATGCCTTTCTTGTCAGCATTTTTCCCCTCACAGTTCACCGAGCACTGATGTTGGACCGTGCACAGAAATCGTTCAAAACATTAAACTTAACATTCCTTCATAGATCAATAGGAGTGGAGTAAATTCACATCAGCTGTTTCCTGAAGAAAACATTTCATAGATGTCTTTAGCAACAGCCCATCAGGGAGTTTAACAGAGCAAAGCAAAAGGCAGGTATTTCATTTCAAATATGCTTCAGTCAATTTTCTCAATAGTATTTGCATTTTCATTGTAGAAAATCTCCATATTCAACAGTGGCAATTACTGTACATTTGAATGATCTCACTAAGTTCCAAAGTATTACATAAGGGAAACATTAAGAACCAGCTCATGAACTTTGTATAGCAGAAAGTGCCACAACCTTTGTTTTCAGCGTGTGACACCGAGTGAAGAAAGAAAAGCAGCTCAAAGGCTCACCTTGTACAACACCCTCGCCCTGGTCAGGAGACAGAGATGGCGATAAAGCGCCCCTGCCCGTCTATTCTGCAGCACCCGAACATTCAACGATGGCTTGTTCGAGCTCTGCTCCCTGAGTGCTTTCTGCCCTGGCGAGTTTCCCAGCGCAGGCTGCACTCGGAGCTGTGGGGCTCTGCCGTGAGCCCCGCTCTGCTCGGCGCTGACCCCTCC
>VZRX01018206.1:0-13060 GCA_013398075.1 Notiomystis cincta | reverse complement strand
GCTGTACCCCCAACTACAACTGCACATTCCCCATTCCGTCAATCACAATGAGCACATCTACCCCTATTACCACACCTCTGCCTCTCACTTTAAGTACACCATGTTTCTGCAAGATTGGTGATGCTGTTTTTTCACCTGGTTAGTTAACGTGTTTTTGTCGCCAAATTTGTTTCCCCATATTTCCCTTTGATTTTTAATGTTCATCACAGGGTGTTTTTTATAGAAGTGGGTTTTTTGTCTTTTTACTTCTTAAAACTTTTTTTGCTTTAATATTTCTACTTGCTTCTTTTTCTGCAGGTGACTTGATTTACAACAGAATGGATAGTGACGGATGTAGATTTTATGCCATTTGTAGCCCGTCATGTAGTATTGAACGACACACTGTACATTGTAATGTCACTACTCCGCAAGCCACTACTTCCTCTGAATGGTCTACAGCAACAACATCAGTTCCTCTGCCTCCCACTTCTACAAGTGCTGTTTTTCATGGTTGTGTTTCCACTATTTACCCTCCATTGCAAGTACGTATTTTCTGTGTTTTTTGACTGTTGAAGTAATATCGCTTTTTAGGTGATACCAGATTGGAAGAGTTTGTAGTCTTTTGACCTTACATGTGTTGATTGTCTTAATTATTTTGCTATTGATGGACAATATATAGGACATAATATCTGAATTTTTCTTTTTCCTAAATTTCAGTTTCTTATACTGATAAAGCAAATTACAATATTCTTTTCTTGTTACTTTATTTTTAGTAAATCTCTTTGATGCATTGCATTTGTAAGGTATCTTCTCACTAACATAATAGAAGGGAGTTTTCTTGTGGATCTTATTTTTTCACTAAATGGAAAGATACAGTAAAGCCTTGTATCTGTTTCTGTTCTCCTGCCCTTTAATCTATAGTTCTTTAAACTTTTTTTATTTTGATGTTTTCTGTTGACCTTGAAGTAGGCTATACATAGTATAGAGGAAATCAGTTCCTGTAACCTAATGTGTCCCCCCAAGTCCCAGATGAGCACCTCATGCAGAAGAAACAAGTATAGTTAGGTTCCCATCTCCTATTAGCATTAAAAGAATTAATCATATTGACAACTTTTTACTATCAGTGAAGATTTTCCTTGTAGTTGTTTAGATTTAGAAAAGTAAGCATTTTCTATCCCCCATAACATAATCAGAATTTTCAATACCTCTAGTCACCATTAAAAATCATTAATACCACAAATTGAAGAGAAGGAACATATACTGATTTCCTTTCCAACACCACCATTGCTGGAGACATTATAGCATAAATCTAACAAGAGGAGTAAAGGTTATACCTGTTTGCAGAGTTTTGTGACAAAAACTTTTTCTTCATTTTGCAGCCTGGAGAAAGATTCAAATTATCCAACTGTACAGAAGTCATCTGTAAGGGAGACAATGATATAGATGTAGTACCAACATCCTGCCCACCTGTAAAGGAAATTACCTGTGCAAACAAATATCCACCAGTGCTGGTACCTGATGAAAATGGATGCTGTTACCGATATGAGTGTCAATGTAAGCGCCAATAGAATAGTATTTTTGGAAAAAAAGCGCCAAGCTTTACACAGATTATATGGGCATTTTCCTTTCTTAGGTTGCTCTATAAATTGCAGTATCTTCAGTTTTTAAATTTTCTTCTACATAAATTCTCATTCTAATCTTCTAAATATTTTCTCTATACCAGGTGTGTGTAGCGGATGGGGTGATCCTCATTACATTACTTTTGATGGAACCTATTATACCTTCCTTGAAAACTGCACTTACGTCCTGGTGAAACAGATTGTCCCTAGATATGACAACTTCCGTGTTTACATTGACAATTATTACTGTGATGCAAAAGATGGACTCTCCTGCCCTAAATCCATTTTTATTTTCTACAAATCTGCAGAAGTGGTGCTGACTCGTCAACTCATGAATGGTGTGATGACCAATGTGGTAAATATTTTTTTTCTGTTTTTGCAAAAAAGAAATAGTGCCCATAAGCTTTACTGATGCTATTCTGAGATAGTCTGTTAGAATATCACATCATGGAGGTGATCAGGGCAGAGGGTATCATTAGGGGGGAAAAAAAGATTTGCACGGTTTGCTAAGAACGAAATTCGTATTTCATGAAAACTGGTACATTGTGCTATTCACTTATATAAACAAACACATCTTGAAGAAACAGAAATGCAATTTGGAAGCAGGATTCTTCTCTTGGGGGAAGACGGATATGTATCCCTTATCTGCTGGATGACTAGGGACTGCTTTCTCTACACAGGGAACTTCAGGTACCAAACAGACCTTACATGATTCCCCCTTCAATTTCCTACTATGAAGAAAGGTATAGCTGAAGAAAAGGGGTGACTTAGACTCACCTTCATGATCCAAAGTAGTGTTGGCAAACTAATGAAAATGAAAAGTCAGTCCCACTCTTACACTGGAGAATCTCTTAGTTGACTAGAGAAAGAGAGAAAAATTTGTCTGGATAGGCACTCCCACCTTACAGTGCCATTCCAAATTCTCACTCTGAAAGGCATGTTGGTTCCAGTGATTCCCTGTGAAAGAAAACGGAAACTGACATTTTTTTATTCATGCTTTAGCCTGATTCAGTGAGAAGAGAGTTGCAAAATAACTTCTGACAAAAACTATTAGGCAAATATGTTTACCTTTATTAGCTCATATAAAATACTGGCTACAAATTGAAAAGATAAATAAATATGATCACTACATAAAACTGGCACTAAGGACATCGGACTTCTTTTTGAATTCAGACAACTCTTCCAATGTTAATTGCTATGTAATATAGGGATGGTGTGATTATCTGGTAAAGTTATTACATAATAATAGCAGGGATGTTTCTGTACCACTCATTTTCATATGAAAAATGTTTCCAATACATATAATCATGAAGGATACAAAGAAAATACTTAGATTCATGTGCATAAAACACTGTGTATTAGCATACAATCAGTACAAACACGGTACATAAAGGCCACTTAGATCATTATCACATTTTAGCAATATAACAATACAAGCCATATTATCAATGCAAATATATACTGTCATTGAAATGCCAATGGGCACTCGATTTGATGCACAACAATATGGAGTTATGCATAATTATGAAGATTAGAAAATATAGCTTTGAAAACAATCAGGCAGAAGCAGTGCTTATTCTGATGTGGTGTTTTGTTTGGTTTTTTTTTAACCCTATATTCAGATGTACCTCAACAAAAAGATTGTCAAACCAGGCTTCAAAAAAGATGGCATTTCTTTCTCCACTCTTGGCATCAATATGATTGTTGAAATAGAAGAAATTGGTGCTGTCATCACCTTTAGTGGTCTTATTTTCTCTGTGAAGCTCCCATACAGCAAATTTGGCAACAACACCGAAGGACAGTGTGGTAAGAAGGATACACAGATTGGAGGGCACCCTCTTTTCCTACTCCTACCTTGGTTATGCTCACCCTCTCCAGCTATGCACTCTTACAATTGACAGAAATTTTTAAACAGCAGTAAATGGAAATGAGTGCAGTTCTGTTCTTCAACTTCTGTAGGATGTCAAAAGTGCGTTATTTCAGCAAACTGTTTGGTTGTTTTGGTTTGGTTTTTTTTTCCTGTGGGGCTGGGGTTTTACATTTGCTTGTTTTTCCATAACCTAAAGTTCATTTAACTATAGAAAGCACTTCCTATGAAGCAAGGCAAAATATGCATTTCATGAGCACATCACATCTAAACATATCAGCACAGGAATGTATTGTGCATCTCTGACGTGGCTTACGAGACTTATCCAGCTTGTCTCTTCCAGGAACGTGTACAAACAACAAAGCAGATGAATGCCGCTTACCGAGTGGTAAGATCATTTCCTCCTGTCCCCAAATGGCTCATCACTGGATTGTTGACAACAACAAGACTTGCCATGGAATACCAATACCACCAGTTATAACCACACCTCCACCAAAGCCACAATGTGAAACACCTCAGCTCTGCAAGCTTATCTTGAGCGAGTAAGAAAACAAATTCATTTTTTCTAGACAAAACTGTCTCGGTATCTTACAAGAAGGATAACAGCTATAGCTTTAGCATGTGATAATAGCTGAAAATGTCAGCTTAATGACAGAATATATATAGTAAAAATATATATAGTAAAAGGCCTTTGCAAAAGAAACTGCTCTGCCTTAATTACTTGCATGCCAAAGAGAACAGAGCAAAGAGAGGTAAAAGCAGAAACTCAGGGATGCAGCAAGTGCTAAAATCAATATTCCTTGGATGCAATACTTCCAGAGTATGCTCATTAACTACTAAGCAAAGACTGAACTCTAAATTTGAAGTAAAAATCATAGAGAACCCAGTTACCAAATAGGTGAAGAGAGCAGATGCAAACAGCAGAGAAATGTCCTTCGTTCTTTGTACATTTTACCTAAAACATGGAGTTCCAAAATTGCAAAGGCTTGTTTCCTCAAGTATTTCCTATACCTATGTAGGCTGACAAAAGCTTTTTTTCAGATGAGTTACTTATAAAGGCCCTCTTATACATGCTTTCTGTAGTATATAGTAAGTTTGGAGCTATGTTATGTGCTAATTTTCTATCACTACTTTTTTTTTTTTTCATTCATTTTTTCTCAATCTGGGGCAGTTGCCTTTTACACTAAATTTCTGGTGTCAAACTGCTAAAAAGTTGTGCACACACAGAGAAATACTACAACCATTAAGATCTTTAGGAAAAAAAAAAAAGGCACTTCAGATTTCTTAATCTTTCCTGAATCTATCTGCCATCTTATTGGCCATTCCTAGGGTTTTGTTTCTCATAATACCTTCCTCTCTGAAGCAGAGCCACATGCTATTAACTGGAAAGTGTTGTCTGACAGGAACAGACTTTGTATAATGGCTCATTAACATAAAAGGGGGTTGCTTTCTTTACTGCCTGCAGGATTTTTGCAGAATGTCATACTGTGATACCACCAGAACCATTTTTCAAAGGCTGTGTTTTTGATGGATGTCGCATAGATGATGAATCCATGCAGTGCTCCAGTTTAGAGATATATGCTACAGAGTGTGCTGCTAGAGGTGTTTGCATTGACTGGAGAGGAATGACCAACAATACATGTTGTAAGTATTGCAGGACTCAAAATGTGTGTGATAAATGGTAGAAATGAGTGCTTTATTCACTAAACACCTCTTATATCTAGCACTGGGTTACTGTCTACAAATATCCAGTGAGGTCCTTTCTCACAGAAGCTGCAGATGAAGAATGCAAAGCTGTAGTAATTTTTGCTGAAAAAAAATGCATCTGCTGTCAATTTTTAATCCTTTTTTTTTTGTCTTTTTCCATACAGCATTTAGCTGTCCATCAAGCTTGGTATACAATCCATGTGGGCCCATTAATCCAGCTACCTGTGACCAAAGGTATGGAAAAACAAAATAACCCCACCCTGAAATGCCTGCTTATATTTTTCTTTTTTTTTTTTTTCTCTCTACCTATCTACTTTCCTCAGAAAACTAAGTTATTTCATAACAAAATGTGTTGCAAATTTCACTAATTTATTCAAGCTTTATAAATACCAATCAGCTCTATGAACATGTGCTTCGTGTTGCCCTTCAGAAAGTGTCAATTTTTTGTCTTGTATCTGACATGGTAGGCTGCTCTGCCTCCTGCCTTACCACAAAAGTGTTGTACTCAAGCACATAAATTCTTCCCATTCCAGCTATGAACATCCTGGCTATGGAGTGACTGAAGGCTGTTTCTGTCCTGAAGGAATGACACTCTTGCATGCAGAGAGCAGCATCTGTGTCTCTGAATGTCGTAAGTCATCTGTAGCTAGTTTGGAGAATAAATAGAGATCAGGATTGTTAGTCAGGAGACTGAGTTCTACTGTCATCTTCTACATGGTCAGATCATTGCAAATCAGCCTCTTTTAGAGTCCCCACTTAAAAAACTGAATAATAATCAATATTACATTTCTTTTCCATCATTCTTCCTTATGTGAGACCCACCAAGATGGTAGAACTCTACAATTCAGCAAAATTAGTCTGCATATTCTTGTTAGCTTTATCTTCATAGTATTTTTATTTGAAATTGCACATATATACTCCTTTGCCAGTTTTCAGTGGTGTAAATACCCATTCATTTGTTTGTTTGTTTGTTTTTCTTTTTCTTTCCAGTTTGCAGAGAACCAAATGGAATGTCCAGATGGGTAAGTACCACAATCAGTGTGACTTAATGAGCACAGACAAGTGAAACAAGAGGATATTTAGTGTTCCACAAAACCAAAGCTTTGTCACAAACGTTTGTTCACATTCAGTCTTAAAAATAACAAGTACCAGAGCACCCCTAATTAATTTAACAATAAGTGATAACGTATTCTTTCAATAACGTCACATACAGGGAAAAAAAACCCCAACTTTTAAAAAGAGAGAGAGAGATGATAGTAGTGGAAGTCAGGCATAAATGCTTATTTTTTCCACAAATTTGGCTCACCAAAGTTACTAGAAATGAAGGGAGAGATGGATAACGAAGTTTACCAGTTGCTTATCATGTTCGTTGTCTCCCTTCTTAGTTCCTCAGCTGCATAGAAATCAGCAATCTAATCTGAAAATGACTATGTCATATAATCAGTTCTTATTCAAAAATGGATGTAAGGCTCAAACACTTCTCTTTTAGAAACTCCTGTAATCCTCATACTAACACTATTAACAAATAGAAAGTAATAGCTTTGTGAATTTAGGACCTTTAGTGGCCTCCTATATCTTCCCCTAATAAGCAGTTTGAGGAGCTCTTATAAATCTAAAATATTAGAAAGCTGATATAATCAGTTATAACTATATCCACGAATATGTCAACTAGAGGCAAATAAAATTATTTTGGTTTATTTTTATTTTTATATTTAATTTTTTCCCTTTTTTTTTGTCTGTGTTTTTCTTTTTTATTCAGCCAGGAGAAAAATGGACAACAGATTGCCGGGAATGTGTCTGTGACAAAAATACTCTTAAGGTGAAGTGTACAAGACATGAATGTTCTCCAACACAGCAAGTATTCTGTAAAGAACCAGGTTACATGCCTGTTCAGATACAGATACCAGAAGATCCATGCTGTACTAGGACTGAGTGCTGTAAGTACTCTCTTAGTTCTTTATCATGGGGAATATGCTATATTAAGTTTAGGAAACTACAGCAATAATTTCTCACTTTTTAATACTTTGCATTGATGTCATATTGCTGTTCTCCCTCACCCTGCTTTTTAGAGCCTTCGTACAGAGCATACAGTAAATGCCTGAAGATAACAAATCTAAAGATTAAAAGATTTTATATAGTTAAACAGAGAAAAGTAACTGAAAATCTTCTATAATTTAACATTGAAAGTCTTTAATACTGCCACTATCTGAAACAATATTCAAAAAAATTCAAAACATTTTCTATTTCAAAGATCAGTATTAGGAAAGTTAACTCAAAAAAGTAGTCCTGAATATTTAAAAATTGGTCAAGAAAGTTCCAGAACCATTGAGAGTCATCAGATTTCCCCATTGGTACAAATTTCTCTTTGACATTCTCTCTTTCCAGCAATTACTACTCCGTTCTTCTCAGTGTTTTGTTTTACAAAGGTTATGAGAAAACCTATTCACATTGAAAACACCTGGACATATAGACTGAATTAGTCATTAAATTATCTTGTGTAAATAACACCATATCTACCCCATGGGAAAACTTGAGAAGTTCATGTAAAACAAAATTACTTTAATTCAAAAACTCTGAGCTTATTATTTTCTGTATTCTCTTACATGAAACAGACTGCAACACAAGCCTCTGCCCTGACATCACACCCCAGTGCTTAGAGGGACAGGAAATAATCACAATAATGCAGCCTGGAAACTGCTGTCCTATCTTTGAATGCAGTAAGTATTGTGCACCCTCTTCATGTACTTTTTACCACTGTATATTTCTAAGTTACAAAAACCTTCTAAGAGAGATTCAAATTATCTGCATTATCATATTGGGAATGTTGGGAATGTTTTATGGCTGCCACAGGCCTGCAAAACAGGCCTACAAACCTACAAAACAGAAGTCTTTCCATGCATTTCTGCCTCTTAAAACTTACACCTCCTTCTTCCTTCTTTACAGGACAGGGCTGTGTAGTCAACGAAACCTATTATGCAGTAAGTACACAGAGTCACTCACCATAAAACTACACCTTCACATCGTTCACAGTGCAGTGTTCCTGAGGCACTTACCATGGTCCATATTTTGTAGGAAGGCCTGAGATAAAACATTATTCAATATTTATCTGGATTTCACACATCAACACCCTCTGTACAAGCAAAAGCACTTTCTGCTCTCCTTTCTACATCAGCACAATTTGATTCCAAAATTGATATTACCAAATCAGGAACTCGGCTTAAATTAAACAACCAAAGTTGTATTTATGGATAGCTTAGCCCATACTTAGTTCATCTTCACATTGTCTGTGATGTGCATACACAGAGCAATTTGGTTTTACTAATAATGGGGTTTTCCAACTTCCCTAGCCTGGAGCTGCCATCCCATCAGGGCCCTGTGAAGAATGTACCTGCTCTGAACCCTCTCCCTCAGGGCCTCACCACCCTACGGTCACGTGCGAGCCCATTCTCTGCGACACGTTCTGCCCGCTGGTGAGTGCTGTTCTGCTGTTGGAAATTCCTACCCTGCTCAGCTCAAATAACCAGCAGTTCAGGCCAGTGACCTGACTTAATGCCACTGTCTCTCTCTTTCAAAACAGGGCTATAAGTACACAGCAGAACCCGGACAGTGCTGCGGCACGTGCAAGGCGGCGGCTTGTGTAGTGACTGTGGGAGACAACATTACACACGTGCTCCATGTAATTACCCCTGGCTTAGTTTGCTTTTGGGGGACTCTGCTAATCTTTCCATTCTTTCCTCTCCTTGTATTTGTCACATTTATTTCCTCCATCTTTTCTCATATTACACAAATGCTTCCTCAGGCAGGGACTGGACTGTCTCCACACAGCTTAAACCGTATCTTATGCCACAAAATGCCAGTTCTAAGGCTTCTGGAGGCAACTGTGATATGACACTAAACAATGGCTTTCAGAAATCAACACAGGAAAATTCATAGGTGAAAGCAATGGGCTTTTGTTTGCCTCCAGTTCTGAAACTGTAGCATCCGTTTTGCTCAAAGGATAATTTTATCTGGGGAGGCATTTTTGACACATCCATAAATTCTAATGACAAAACCCCTGAAATGCAAATTATTCTTTCCAAATGAGTCCACGTACTTACCCTCTTCATGCAAAAAGCACATTTATATCCAGATAAAAATAGAGCCTCTTCACTTGGTTAATGAAAAACACTTAATGGTAGTATGATAACATGGCAGATAACTATCAGCTGAAATTCAAGGAAGTTGTTCAGAATAATTATTTGGAAAAATTGAACTACTGTACACAGCAGCAATAAGACATTGGGGGGCTTTTGTTCCATTTTTATATAAGAAGATTTTAATTTGCTTTAATATTGACTACTTCCAGGAAGGAGAATACTGGAATCCACCTGGTGATAACTGCACTGTTTACACATGTGAAAAACATGCTGACCAATTCATTCAAGTTGTCAAAGAGACAAGCTGTCCTGCCTTTAACCCTGATGAGTGTGATCCAGTAAGTACTGTTCTACCAGTTCTCATATTTGGAAAAGTTGCAGTTCCTAACACCACTGATAGAAGGATCATGGTGTCCAAGAAAATAACTAGCAGAAGCATGATGCAGGAAGTAGCTCTCCTTTTATCCTCTCTGAACCTGGTCCCAATCAAATTTTATCTCAGAAAAGCAACTGAAGACTAAAATGAGTGATATATCTATCAATCCTCACTGAGGATCAGACATTAGGGAAAAGTCTACAGCATAATATTTTGGATTCCTAAAAGTGCCAAGTGACCTAGAAGCAAAAATCAGCCTCTGGCAAGTCAGTTATTTTAGTCATTGTGTTACCCTGTCTGTTATAATCCTTTACCTGTACTGACTTTGGTCACAATATTTTGACCTACGTGTGCTACAAGCTTTATTGCTTGCTGAAATTATACTACTAAACTGAGGGTTTTCCTTGCTTGAAATTAGAATCCATGTCAATACCAAAAAATACACTGTGTCTGGTGCCAGAGAAAATTAGGAAGCAAGGAAAGTCTGTTCTAGTATGCAGATATGAAATCTGAGTTATCTTTTTCTGTTTTCCCACTTAAGGATGATGTCAGGTTATCTGAAGATGGCTGCTGTTTAGTGTGCCGAAGAGTACCGAAACGTAAGTAATGATGATTTTGTTAAAAGTATTGGTTATATGTGCATTATTAGGGGTATTGGCCCATTTTGCACAATGGGTGCGTAGACAGAAGAGGTGAACTGACCAGGTTTGGGTTCACTGCTTCACTGAGGTGAGAAAGGAAACAGATGGAAAAGAAAGGAACAGAACATTTCCAGGATGCATTTTAGTTCCTTGTGAAACAGATGGTGAACTTTCCCATCCCCTACTGTTAAATGCTGGCTTTTCTGTGAGAGGGTGAGGACTATGACTATTCTCCAATTTCCATAGATACATTATCTTTAAGGAGGGAAGTGAAGCCTGTTCTGGGAGATGGATGTGCCTTGAGCAGTTGCTCTGACAGTGCTCTTTACTTCTGCATCCTGCACCAAGCTGCATAAGAAATACGGAAAGTTTCACCCACTGATAACAGCAAGAGTCTTCGTTTGGCCCTCAGCAATTGAAAGAAAAATGCACTGTGACTTAGTTTCCTATTTCAGCTCCATCCACCTTAGTTTTCAGTTACAAACAGTCTAGAGTACACAGCTACCTATTTATATGTGCACATATATTTTAACCTATTTTCCTTTGCTTTGTGACGACCTCAGTTTGTATGAAGCACAATACTACTACTGTCATCACCTATGATGGCTGTGTGTCTCCTGCACCCGTTGAGATCACATACTGTGAAGGCAGCTGCGAGGCTTACTCACGGTAGGTGGCACAAAAGAGAATTGTGGCCTCTTGTCTTCTACTCTTTACACCAGTTACATCAAGCAAATCACAAGTGTTTTTCTGATGTGTCCAACATCTACCCAGTCATCAGCTGTTTCCATTGTGCTAATTAACATGACATTGTAGTAGCTTGATTACCTCGAGATTCACAGTGTTTAACAGCCTGTTCAGTGGCATAGTGAATAGACTCATATTTTGATTTTGCCCATTTAAAAGTGATGATATTTGTTTCTCATTATTCTCTCACTGGACTGGCTCACTATGTGATCTGCATTAGTTCCTTTATTTTTTCTATGCCTTAATGAAGACTTAGAGTCATCAATTTTTACAATGTGGAGCAATTCACCTATATTTCACCACAACACTGTAAGAATGGTAATATTGAGCAACAGTCCCACATGCAAGCAGGCAACTTCTGGTTTTGTTTTGTAATGGATGGGAGGGGCAGCGTTATTTCTGACAGAAATTCTAAATCTCTCTCTTTCGTTGGTTTTTCAATCAGATACTCTCAAACCACAAACACAATGGTGCACAAATGCTCGTGCTGTCAGGAAATCAAGACCAGCCAAAGAAAGGTGACTCTGACGTGCAGTGACGGAAGCTCCCTGGATCACTCCTACACCTACGTGGAGAAATGCAGCTGTGTGGGTGCTGAGTGCGTTACCCAAGACAACACCCAGCAGCAGACACAGCAGACAAAGTCCTCTCAGGAACAAGTGAATGTCAAAAATCAGAACTAGAGAGAAGTCCTCAAACAAGGGCTGAGAATAAGACTAAATAAAGAAACTTCAAAAAATACAAAAGTGTCAAGAGCAGCTAAAATTTTGGATGAACAGATGATATTTTCTGCATAAACCCCCAGTATGTCTGTCTACAGAATTTCAGTTTTCGTTATCAATGTATCTCCCATTGTTTTTTGTCTTTTCTTTTATACCTTGAGAGGTACAGCATAAGGTCATCTTGACATTTTCTGTTTGTTTGTCTTCTGAGAAGTGCTGGACTTTTAATAACATTTTCATTCCAGTTCACTGAGAAAAATCAAGACAAATCCAGAAAAGAAACAAAACCCAAGGAAAACTGTACCACTCTGCTTCTATGTTTTTTTCTGTATTGAGGAAAATTTAGAGTGTAGAAAGCCATATCTTTTCAAAACTATACACTTCAATATTTTGAACAATTTATGATGGACATATTTCCCTATATGTTTTTGTAAGAAGCTGCTGCACACTACTTTTTGTTTACATAACACCATCAGCATAGTAGCTGTATGAAAATATGGATTTTTTTATTTTGTTTTGTTATGTGGTTAACTGTTTACAGGAGAAGTATATATATATATATATATTTGCCAACAGAGGCATATGAAGGATTTTTTTTTAACAGAAGTATAATAATAATAATAATAATAATTGTAAATGCTTTCCTAGGAAGCTTTAAAAAGTTGAACAACTATTTATTATTTTTTTTTTTGAAAACTGATTTATAGGGTCATTTCTTTCAGAATTAATGTTATCCCATTTCTTACTCTCAGTCATGTTGTCTGGGTATGGTATATTTTCTTTCGTTTTTGAATATTATTTTATTTTTATTCCTTATGAAACAAAAAAGCAATTATGATTAATAAATTTTGAGCATTTTACAGCACATCTGCTTTGACTTTTCAGTGAATTCCTTGTGTGAGAGCTGCTGGCTCCATAAAACATAGTTCCAGGTCAAAAGTCAATGTAGTCTGTGGTACTTAGCCCCCTGCAGAGCTTTGATACCGCTCTCAATGAAAAGCACTCAAAAACAAACACTTGGAAGTGTTCCAAGCACGTCACTTCAGATGCTATCAATTAGTGAACTGTCAGAAAGCAAGCACCTTTGAGTCTGCACATGTTTTGTAGCTCTGAAAGTTCTTAACCTGACTGGCATAAACTATCCAAAATATTTCAGACCAGTCAGTGTCATGTTTTAGAGCCTACTGCAACATCTATAAATCTCTGAAATTGCACTGTTGTAAATCTATGAGGTTACTACTGCGAGGAAAGCTCCTGTCTTTACCA
>VZRX01018200.1:352-14818 GCA_013398075.1 Notiomystis cincta | reverse complement strand
TGCTGCACTGCACTGGGCCAGGCTACACCACGTCCCTGTCCCCTGCAGCGCTGCACGAGGAGCCCTACATCATGTTCTCCACTGAGAAGAAGTCCATGCTCTGCATCAACTGCTTCAGGGACATGCAGGGGTGAGTAGCCCCAGGCCCACAGTTGCCGTGTGGCCCATGCTGTGCCTTCCCCTGATGTCTGTGCCCGCAGGGAGAGCCGGGCACACTGCATCGACATCGAGACAGCGTACATGCAGGGCTGCCAGCGCCTGGACCAGGCAGTGATGGTGGGCTGGGCCGGGGGATGTGGGGGTGGCGGGGGGTGCAGTGCTGTCCCCTGCACTGCAGCTGCCCTGCCACCCCCCGCAGGCTGTGAAGGAACTGCAGACCTCCACGCGCGAGGCCATTGTCCTGCTCAAGGCCATGATCGAGGAGGTTCACAACAGTGCCAGCGAGGAGGAGGCGGCCATCAACTCCCTCTTCAGCCGCATGCAGGTGCGAGGCAGCCACCTGCACATCGAGCCCTGTGCCCGCAGGACAGAGCCAGGGCATTGGGAAAGGGGTTTGGGTGGCTGCAGGACACAGGGTGGCTGTGCCATTTGCAGGAGCAGCTCTCCGAGAGGAAAAAGACACTCCTGAAAGCTGTGCAGAGGTGAGGGACCATGGGCTGCGCCCTGTCCAAGGGCTGTCCCCTCTTCCCAAGGTGTTTTGGGATGCCTGGGGCTGGATGGCTCCCTGGGGTCTTGCAAAGGCTGTGCCATGCCCTGCTCTGCCTGCAGCCAGCACGAGGAAAAGGAGAAGGCATTCAAGGAGCAGCTCGCCCACCTTGCCTCCCTGCTGCCCACGCTGCAGGTAGGGCCTCACACCAGGCAGGGACATCTTGACACCAAAGCCAGGCAATGACAGACCCCCTCCACACACACAGGTCCACCTGGTGACCTGCTCGGCCTTCCTGAGCTCTGCCAACAAAGCCGAGTTCCTGGACCTGGGCTATGTGAGTGTTGCCAGCGCTGCAGGGTGGTCGGAGCATCCTGCAGCAGCATTGAGCTCATGGGCGAGGTGCTGCCCTCACCATGCCTCATCATTCACCCTCACCACGCTTTCAGCAACTGATGGAGAGGCTGCAGAGGATCGTCAAGCTGCCACACCGCCTGCGGCCAGCCCAGACCAGCAAGGTAGAGCCCTGCCGGCAGTGCCTGCAGGCAGTGCCCGCTGCCGGCTCTGCCCCAGCCGCACTCTCCTCTCTCGCCCCCAGATCAACAGCGAGTACCGGGCAGAGTTCGCCCGGTGCCTGGAGCCCCTCCTGATGCTCAGCCCCCGCCGCTCCCTGGTGGGCAGCGCTGGTGGCATCGGTCCTGGCATCACCGGCACGAACATGTGAGGTGCTAGGATTGCACCCAGGGCACATGTGCTACTGTGTCTCCTGCCACGTGCCATGCTGCACAGCCCCCTCAGCATCTCACCATGCCAAGCTTGCCCCTGCTGCTGCCCTTGAGCCTGTCACCTCAGCAGTGGTACCAGGACAGCACAGGCACAGCTGCACTGATGAACAACAGGCTTCAAGTGACACTTCTGGGAAGTGGGGTGGGTGGCAGCGGGGCGGGCAGCAGCAGGGCTGGCAGCTGGTGGCCTGGTGGAGCCTCACTGTTCCCCAGCCCAGCCCCTGCCACGGTTCCCGGAGGGCTCTGCCCCCTCTCCATGGGTGCTCCACCTGGGCCAGCTCCTGCTCGCCCACATGCCCGTGGTGCCACAGCCTCTTTGCCCGCCACTATTTTTATCAGAATTTCAGGGAAGTGCTCGGCCATTCTTCGCTAGGGATATATTTAGGCCTGTTGATGTCACGGCAGCACCGGCCCTGCCAGGCCCTCCCAGCCAGAGAGGACAAACGGGCACTGCCGCCCCATGGGGACCGCTCCTTGCCCCCAGCCAGGCTTGGCACTGCAGGGTGGCTGAGCTCCTGGGGGCTGCTGGCCCCAGCACGGGCAGGGGGAGGACGGCGCTGCACGGTAGGACCAATGCTGGTGGTTAGCATGGGGAGACCATGGGATGGGGGGAAACAGGGGCAGCAGTGCCTGCCAAGGGGCCAGGAGATACCAGCGGTGAGGGAGAGAGCTGTATCCCGCCCTTTAGAAATCGGAGGGTGCCAAGCTCAGCAACTGGCTTCTCACTGCTGCAGCTGGTTCCAAAGTTGCAGGAATTGGGAGAGCAGCCCACAGAAATTCCGGGGCAACATAAGGCACCTCTGACTGAACCTCTGTGCTTGGGTGAGGGAAGGGACATGTGGGACTGGTGCATCCCCAGGTTCACCGGAGCCAAGGGGTGGTGGGGCTGAGCTGGCAGCATGGTCCCTGGCACCTCAGCCCCGCTGCTGCTCACCTGCAGCATGTCACTGTCACCTCTCCATGCAGGCTCCCTGGTGGCCAATGCTCCAAGACCCTCATGGTGCCCAGCTGCCCTCCCACCAGTGACAAAATGTCCACCGGCCCCATGGTGAAGAAGCCAACGATGCACCGGTACATCAGCACCAAGGTCCTTCTGGCCGAGGGGCGCGAGACGCCGTTCGCCGAGCACTGCCGCAACTACGAGAACACCTACCGGGTAGGGAGCCTGGGTCGAAGCAGGATGGGGTGGGACAGGACAGGTCAGGTTGGTGCTGCTCACGTGGCTGTGCCCCCCTGGTTCCCACAGATGCTGCAGACGGAGATCCAGGGCCTGAAGGACCAGGTGCAGGAGCTGCACCGTGACCTCACCAAGCACCACTCACTCATCAAGTCGGAGATCATGAGCGAGATCCTGCAGAAGTCACTGCAGATGGACGTGCAGATTGCAGCTCACTACTCCGCCGTGGAGATGATGCGCAGTGTCTTTGAGGAGGTACAGCTGGCACATCCTGGCACAGCAGGGCCCCTCTGTGCCATACCACCACACACTGCCCGGCTCCCTCTCCTCCTTCCAGGTTTGGGAGGAGACCTACCAGCGGGTAGCAAATGAGCAGGAGATCTATGAAGGTACTGGTGACCCCACCTCCCTCTCTGAGCCCCCTGCGCCCACAATGTGGGGGTGGCCGTGCCCCAGCCCACTCCTCTCGCCCCCAGCCCAGCTCCATGACTTGCTGCAGCTGCGGCAGGAGAACAGCTGCCTGAGCACCATCACCAAGCAGATCGTGCCCTACGTCCGCTCCATCGCCAAAGTGAAGGAGCGGCTGGAGCCCAGGTGAGGGCTGCAGGGGCTTTCAGGGCCAGGGGGGACGTAGCTCATGGCTCACACCTGTCCTGCCACAGGCTGCAGGAGCCCCAGGAGCCCAAAGAAGAACAGGCCCAGATGCTGCTCAATATTTGTGATGACAATGAAGTGGTGCCAAGGTAGGTGACAAGCACCTGCATCCCAAGTTCCTCCCACGCCCTTTCCCAGACAGTGACCCTGTCACAAGGTGCATTCCCTTCCCCAGGGATGCTTCACCTGGCAGCAACAGGGAGGGCTTCATGCCCAGGGATACCCCAGGAGACCTCTCTCCAAAAAACAAAGACGGCTGCAAGGGCCAGCAGAAGAGTGGAGCAGAGAATGGTGCCCCGAAAGAGCCGGCACCATAGACTGCAGCGCTGGGCATGTGGCAGAGCTGCTGGGCAGAACCATGTCCTGGTCACTGACCAGCTCCTCTTGCCCAGTGCCACGAGCCAGGGCGGGACACAGCCCGGGCAGCCATGTTGGCACCACATACAAAGGCCTCAGGTGGACTTGCTTCTTAAAAACTGTCTTTGTGCCTTCCCTTGCATGTGTCAGAGTGAAATAAAAGGGTGCAGTTGTCCATGTGTGGTTCTGCAGTGCTGACAAAAGGGATCTGCTGGCTCAGGGTGTCCTGCTGCTCCTAAAACCACAGTGTCTGCAAATTATGGGGAAAAATAACTCATAGTGCAGGGCAGGGCCAGGGGTAAATGGCTGGGTGTTGGAGCACCTTGTGAATGCCAGGCAGCAAAGCACTGATGTGAGCCGGGTGCAAGGAACAGCTGTTCTAGAGGTTCCCTGCACATCTGGGAACTAAGAACTCACCAATCACTGTGGCACAGAGGGCAGGGTTTCACAGACTATTCCAGATTTCCCTAAAGTTTCACATGCCTTCCACACACCCAGTAAGGTGTTGTCTCCTCACAGAGCTTCTAGTCACAACATTTGGGAAAAGAAAAGCTTAAAAGAAGCTGGTCTCAAAAAGCACCAAGAGACACTGAAGATTTTGCTCAGGGTGAAGTTTATCCCTTTCTTTCCATGCCAACACATCCTGCTTGGACAGAGCCTGCACAGCTGAAACCAGCACTTATGAAATTAGGATTAAGGTGCTTTAACAATGAAGAACAATCTGGGAATGAGGCTTTGTTTCTGTTGTCAGCGCATCAAACCCAAGTGACAATTGCTTGTTTCAAAGTTCCTTTGATCAAGGGCACAGCAGGAACATTACAGCCTACAAAAATTAGTTACAGATTAACCTGTCCGAGGCACCACTGGTTGCAACCAGTGCTTCCCTGAGACACAAACGGTCCAGCTGGGAGCCCCCGAGTGCCCAGCACAGCTCAGCACTCTCTGACTGGAGTGTTTTCCCCTTTGTTCTTTTCTCCCAAACCACAATCCCACTCAGCAAAGGACATTAGGGAAGGCATCTGGCAGATGCTCTGTGATCAAACAAACCAGACTCTGCATCAATTCAGCAAGGAGAGACTGAGAGTCGGGGTTAGGGTGAGAGTCAGGGTCAACCTCATCCCTGTGGCTGCACAGCCCCACAAGTTACTGAGTCACAATCGTGCCCTGACACAGTGCTGGTGTGTTCTGAGAACCCACCAGGGATTCTAAAGGATTCCAGTTTCCATGATGCCCACCACCACCTCAAGAGACCTTCAAATAACCAGACAGAAGTTGGCAATGTTTTCTCATTTTTTTTATAAAAAAAGAAAACCTAAACCCAAACCCAAGCCATTCTCACCAAGTGCCCCTTCCTGAGCCGTACCGCAGCACCTTCCCCATGGAACACCACAAGCTCCAAGCATGAACTGACAAGCAACTCATTTCCATTCCAGCAAGGAAGAATAATGTAGAACTCAAAAAAACAGTGAACCTCTTTGGTATATAACAACAAAGTTATACCACATAGCTCAGTGGGAACCATTTCCAAATGGTTACTATAAAAGAGCATTAGCTAGCCCAACTCTTCTCCTGGTTGGAGATTTCCCTAGAAGCAACTCCTACTTGCCCTGACATCACAGCTTTTGCCCAAAAGAGCAGGGGAGGATCTCAGGGACTAAAGCCCTTAGCAAGCCTGGCAGCTGTGGCTCTTTCACAACCCAAAATCCTGGGATCTCTGCAAGACGGAGGCAGCCTGGCAGGATAGGAAGCAGCGCGATTTGGAAGCAGGAAGAAGGAACAGAGGTGGCAGCGGGAGGCAGCAGCTGGAGCAGTGACACTGCACCCACAGCAGCATCCGAGGGAGGAGGAGCAGGCCCAGAGGTGCTTGGATCCAGCAGCACGAGGGGAGCAGCAGAACCCTCCCTGCAGACCCCACGGCCCAGAGGGAACTGAGTGGTGCCGTGCTGCTGGCACTCTGGAGCTCCGAGGGCAGGCAGAGCCGGAGGCTGCTCCCACGGCCACCCCAGTGCCAGCTCAAGCAGCTGGGCCCGAGGAGATTAAAGCCGTGTCACCGGGCTCACGAGGTCAGAGAGCTTCAAAATCCAATTACGCAACAGGAACAATCTGCTGCCCAGCACCTTCCCCACCCAGGGCCAGGAGGGCAGTGCTGTTTTCTGGTAGAATCAGTTCCAGAGGCGTTCCAAGACAATTCAGCTGCTGCAGGCAGGAGGATTCATTCTCTCTAGGGTCGCTACAGGCTAAGTTATCTGGAAGATCCCTGAATGTGCAACGAAGGACTGATCTCAAGGAGGAGGAACGAGCTTCTGATCTGCGAGTGACCCAGCAGGCTGCCCAACGCCGCAGCCCTCCACCAGCTCCTCCTGGGTGGCCAGGAAATACCAACAGGCACCTCCCAGTGCCAGTACCACAGAGGCACTGAGCGCAGCAGGAGCTGGGCATCTGCTCAGCCAGTCTGGTTTTCGCCCATGTTACAGTTCCAATTTGACTCCTTTAATAAATGGGAGACCCGATGGCACCTTCCTTTTGTACTCCAGGTACTCTTCTCCAAAGAAGTGAATGAGTGTGATCTCCTCCTCCTCGATCCGCTCCCTGAAGAAGCGCCAGGACGCCAGGGCATAGCCCACCACGCAGATGGGATTGCAGAGCAACACCTGGAACAAACGCTGCTGGTGAGCTTCCCCTCGAGAACCCAAGGCTGCCCCGGCCCCACAGCTCATCCCCCTCCAGTAACATCAACACAGAAAAAGAAAAGATCTCAGTGCTCCCTGGGAAGCTTCATAAGCACCAGTTTCTCCCCAGAAGGAAGAAAGCAGTGAGCAGGCAGCACTGGCTCCACTGCCCCAGCCCTCAAAAGCTCCATGTGCCACCCTTATGGATTCTCTCCAGAGAAATACAATGCAGTGCCAACCCCCAGCCAGCCACAAGGACACACAGGTACAGCAGCACTGAGCTATGGCTCAGCCACAGCTGGCCAGAGCTGACCCTCTAGTCAGGGAGTTTCCTTGCCCTCAGGACTGGTTTGGCAGGAGCCAGGTTGAGTCTGACTGCTCATGGAAGGCATTTTGACCACAGGGATACAGAAAACTCTAGATACCAGCTTTAGACCAGCAGCAAATCACACCCCAAGCCTCCAAAGGAGTTCTGGCTCAAACCCCAGTTCCACCACATCTCCTTACTGCACAGAGAAAATTAAGGGAATAGGATCTTTCCAAACATCACATGGGTCAGAGCACTCAGGGATTCCTGATTTCCTGTGTGCCAGTGGATAGCAGCAGAATCCATGCCCAGGCCACCTGTGCCATGCAGTGCTGTCTACACCTCCTCACAGCATGGGCAGCATTCAGAGCAAAGACTGGGGTTGTGACACAAAAGAATCTGAGCAGGCTGGATACAGTACCTGTGTTCCAATACTCCAGTAAAACCATCCCACGTAGGACGGGTGCCGGAACCACCCGTACACCCCGCTTGTCACCAACGTGTGGGTGTCAGATTTCTCATTCTGAACGATGTGGTTGAAGTTGGAGCCAGCTGTAAGCATGGCAGCCTTCCTCAGGCAGTCCCCGAAGATCACCATCAGCAGCCCCACGGTGCTCAGCCAGGTGATCTGCTTCAGCTCTGCAGGGACAGGGATGGGCACAATGGGTTTGCACAGGTCTCGAGGGGTGCAGGGGGCTGCTCAGTGAGTGGGCTTTGCCCCCCATCTCAAAGCAAAATGTGTGACAGCAGCAGCCATGTGCTGCCATCCCACACCAAACAGATAAAACCAGCAACCCCTGCTTGGTGTTAGCTTGGATTAGTCCGTGGGGCTCAGCTGTAGGGGCTGAGCAAAGCCAAGGACATGCTCAGGCTGCTCCAAAACAACAAAGGGGAACAGCTTCCCTCTCCCAAGAACAAACAGATGAGCACAGCCAGTTTACCCCAGACTGGGCAACCAGGAGCACATTTTGATGACTTGATTTTATTCCTGTCAAAAGGTGACGCCCAGGTGCACCTGACACATCATTCTTGTACCACCAAGGCAGGAAAGGGCTGAAGATCCCCTGGCCTGGCATGTCAGAGTGAGGTGGGGCTCCCCCCTGCCCTCCTGAGATCCAACTCGAGAGGCTTTGAGCACTGAGGGATTATGACCATGGCAAAGCTGCTGCAGAGCTGTCACGGGGCAGCAGGTTGAGGGTCACCTGCGCTTTGCTACCACAGAGATGGACCCCAGGCGAGCCACGTGCAGCTGGGCAGAGTCAGGCAGGGACAGGGTGGCCGACCTGGGAAGAAGAGCTTCTCTAGCGTGAACTCCACCCAGGAGGAGAGGGCAGCCAGGTTGTACTCGAAGCTGTGGTTGAGCAGAAAGGAGTCCAGCGACAGGCTGCGCGGGTTGTTGATGGCTGTCACCAGATACTCCGAGTAGTGAAAGAGAGAGAGGGAGCACATGTACCTGCGGCGGGAGGGAGGGAGGGCAGGTTCAGCAGGGCCGGGGCACCGCGCCCGCCCGGCCGCCGGCCCGGCCCTGCCCTTACCATCCGAAGTGGCGCCAGGCGGAGCGGCCGGCGCTCAGCAGCAGCCCGCAGCCGAAGGCGAAGCCCAGGAAACAGGCCCGGACGGCGATCTGCAAGCACAGGGAGGGGAGAACGCGCTGCTGCCGCCGCTCCCCGCGCCCGGGGTATCCCGACAGCCGCACCCCGGGGCCGGGGCCGGGCCCTCCACGGCCGCACTTCACCCCGCTGCCCGCCGGGGCCGCCCCCGTACCTTGTAGAGCGGCCGCGGGTAGAGGAGCAGCAGCGCCGCGTTCACGCCCGCCACGTGCAGGGCGAGAGCTAGGCGGCCACGCAGGCCGGGAGCGGCCAGCAGGGCGGGGGACGAGCCGAGAANTCGGGTTCGGGTTCGGGCACGGGCACGGGCACGGGCACGGTTCGGGTTCGGTCCAGAGCCGCCGGGCTTGGAGAGCTTTGCGATCATCCCGTTCCGCCGCCCGGCCCCGCCCCTGTCACCCCTAAACCGCTTCACCCGGCGCCAGGTGCAGGCGCTCCTGAGCCACTCCGGGCACGGTGACTGCACCACCTTCCTGCTGCCTGAGCAGCCGAACAGGGAGAGCTTTTCTGGTTCCTGTTCTGAATTTGCACTCGCTCAGCCTAAGGCCATCACCCCCTGTGCTCGCACTGCAGGCACGGCCAGAGACCAGCCCCCACCTCACTGCGACCTCCTGTCAGGTAGTTTATTGTTTAATATCCCAAAGCGGGAGCCCATTCCAGCAGGAACTGCTCCGGGGGTCCTGTTAGAACAGCCAGACTTCCTTAAAAACAAGGTCGGGAACGCCTGGCGCCACTTGGGGAGCGCGGGCGGATCTGGGGGAGGGAGGAAAAGCACAATTGTTCGAAATAAAGGTGTCAGCCTTTCGTTCCAGTCAATGAAACAGACTTTTATTTATGCCACAGGATTCCTTAAATAACTTAGATGTGCACAGAGAACTACCTAGAGATGTCACAGACATTCGGTGCGGCCCCGGCGCGGCACGGCACGTACGAAAGCTTTGGTGTGCATGGTGGGACAAAGCAGCGAGTCGAACACAGCAGCACAAAGACTCGCAGCCTCACGCGCCCCTCAAGCCACCACACGCCTCCACCCCGGCTCTGGCACAGCCGGGAGCGTCGCCAACGGGATGGAACAGCTCTGGAGGCAGATGGTGAGTGCCTGGGAAGACTCCTGGAGGCTTCCAGGGAGCTTCAGCCACCTGAAGCACGAGGTTTAGAGTGCTGAGCCCGTCAGCAGCAAAGCAGCGGTGCCGGCAGCAGGCTGGGGAGGCGGAGGCATGGGGCGGGCGCGGGCTGGACACAAAACAAACGGGAACAACCTGGATGTTCGGCGGGCGCTGGCGGCCAGGGTGCCAGACAGGTCACTGCTGGGCAGCCTGCTGCATCTGCGCCTGCCTCCTGGCTTTGGTCTGCAGGTACCTGCCCTTCCCTTCCTCGAAGCGACGCTTCTCATCCTCTGTCTCCGTCTGAGGCCACGGAAAGAAGGCAAAGGTGTTGGCGTGCTGCAAGTGTGTGCAGGAGGGAAACGTGCCTCCCCTCACAGAAACGTGAGGGAAAAGCTGCCCTCCATCAAACACACATGACAGCCAGAGTGCTCCTACATCAAGCAAGAGACCTGTGCCACATCAAATATTGACCAATAAACATCCCCAGTCAGGAGCACCACGTCAGCAAAGCCCTGCCAGAATTAGGGGAGCTAAAAGAGGCAGGAGGCTGGAATGGGGACACCACGGGGAGTAGCACTTAGGGATATGGGGGCCTCCATTGCCACTCAGAGTCCCCTGGTGCAAGCTCAGCACGCAGTCCTCAACCATAGGAAAGGAGAAAATCCCCAACCTCCAAATTGGCAATTTTCAAGAGATATAAAAAATGAAAACAAAACAAAAACAAACAAAACAAAAAAAAACCACAAAATCCCCCGAAGCCTGCCCTGGAAAGCCCCATTTGTGCTCATATTTTTCTGCTGAGTAATTCAAGGGAAGAAGATTTCTTGGAAGAAAAGGCCAGCTGGTCTCCCCAGGAGGAGCAGGAGAGGCAATGGCCCTGCTGGCTCCAGTCCAGAGAGAAAAGCTCTTACCAGCAGCTGCGGGACAGGAAGGGGCTTCCCCTCCTTGCTCAGGGACACGTAGGTGAAGAAGGCGCTGACGGCACGGTACCGCTCCCGAGACGCATCCACAAACGGGTCAGCATCCACAAACACTTCTATTTCCATGGATTTATTGCTTGTGAATGTCATGCGTCCTGAGACAGTGATGACGCAGCCTGTGAAGCACAGAGGGGCTGGTGAAGGGAGCAAGGGGTCCTGCATGTTTTGTGTTTAAGCTGTGTCTTAAGCTGAGCACAGGACAAAACAGGGACTAAATTTCTCTGCCAGCATGTCCTGAGTGTGCACCCAAGGGAGCCACAGGAGACCACAGTGCCTGCCACCACCCTTGGTACCTTTTTTGATCTTCTCATGGAAGTTGATGGCATCCACCGAGGCAGTGACGATGTTGGTCTTGCAGTGGCGGGCAGCCACGATCCCAGCAACCTCATCCATGAGCTTCATGGTGACACCTGTGAAGGGAAGCAGAGGGTCCTGTCTCAGGGAAGTCAGTGGGATTTCAGGAAAACCATGCAAAGGTCAGTAAGGCCTTAGCATGGCCAAAACTACACTGGGGAATTGGACCGGACGTCCCAACTTCAGGAAAACCCAGTACCAACACAAGGACTCCTGTCAATACCAGAGCAACATCCTTGCAGAGCTGTGATTAAGATTTAGGTCAGCTCCATCTCTCCGGAATTTCTCTGAGCAAACCTCACCCTTACAAGGCAGGATCAGTCCCACAAACCTCCAAACAGCTCTGAGCCATGTTTAGTTTTGTTTTTTTAAGGACACATTTAGGTGTGTGTTGTCCCAGCCCTCAGCAAACACACCTTTCCTGGGCCTTACACAACACATGCCAGCCCTTCAGGTGATGGGTGCTGCCAGCCAACAGGAAATTACTTCAGCTAATTGCAGTCGCACGCTGCATGTTTGTACTCCAGGCGATGACAAAACTGCAGGATTTACAGATCAAGTACATGAGTTTTTGGGGCACAGCTGGAGCAACTCTGACCCTGACAGTCAATCCAAAGGGGCCTGTGTGCCTCCAGAGGCAGAGCCACCAAAAACACTCCAAAAGTCACTATCCAGCCACAGCCTGCTCCAGGGAAAAGCCAGCTGGACCTGCCACCCAGCTGCTGCTCACTCACCTCCGTGCACAAAGCCCAGCAGCGTGCAGTCCGACGGGCCCACCAGGTGGATCAGGCTGGACTGGCTGTAGCCAACAGTGTGTGGCTCTGGTTAGAGAGCAAAGCAAGGTGAGAGCTGGCACCTGTACCCCACCATACACCCCTGCCTTAAGTTGTCCAAAGGAAGGAAACAGGCTGGCTTGTGCGAAGCTGAACTATGTTGAAACCAGTGGTTAAACCAGGCTGGAGAAGTTCCAAGAGCAGAGAGTGTTCACCACCTGACGGGCTGCTGCCTCCCTCTAATCCTCACCCATCCACTTTATTCTAGCTCAGCTCATTTCTTTCTTTTCTAGCTTTCAAAGAGCATGAAAGCAAACAGGAGTGAACTGGGTCACACGGCTGTCTGCTTCCCCCCTCAGCTGAACCTCCCAGACCCTCCTGCATAGAGACCCTGTTTTCCCCTTAGTAGGAAGACCTTCACCCCCATGCCCCCAACTCTGGCACATCCTCGTGACCCCTGTCTCACCACAACCTCCAGGTGACAGAAGTCACACCCCCAAACTCCCAGCAGAGGAAATCCTCTCTCAGCAGTGGCTGTGTTTTCTATCTAATGAGAGATGTTCAAGAAGCTCAGAGGAAGGAAAAGCAGCCAAGTCCCACTCTGGGTGACCACCCATGCAGCAGTGCCCACTGAGCCTTACCTTTTGTCTGCCTGTCTGTGAGCAGGGATGACAAAGAGAAAAAAAGCATTTGAGCAATTTTCATTCCCCATCACCTCACCCAACATTCCCCATGTGCCACCTCTCCACCTCTGCCTGAAGACCACAGCCAGGCCTAGAGGCCACCCTTGCCTAGCACTTGCATTTACCCTTTGCTGAGCAAAACCAGTTCTAGCTGCACACAAGCACACAAAGGATGCAAGTAGTGATACAGGAATGGGGTTTTGGAGAGGGGATGTCACCCACAAGCCCCTGCAGGGCATCACAGGTATCCACTCAGCTCCCCCTCCACTCACACACTGTAGCTCCTAAATCCCATCCCCATCCCTGCTGTGATGTTTCAGAATGCACACTTGCAGCTACAGGGCCCTGGGGATGGCTGGAGTTGCCCTAGGGACCAGTTTGGTCTCCCAGTACTGCTGGGCAATTTGCAGTGGTTACACGCTGCCCATGTTACCTGGGTTGATGACAGGTAAGATCATGTCACCATTTCTCTGCTTAGTTTCCAGTCGATCCAGCTTCTGCTCCTCGTAACGCTTCTTCCCCTCGTCCTCCTGCTCCTTTCTCGCATACTGGAATAGAAGGCTGGTAAGAAGGGGATTGGCAAAGCTGCTGGCACAGCTGGGAGTGCCAGCAGGGCCAGGTTAGTGCCATTCCACAGACAGGACAAGTTCCAGTTTTGTGGGACCCAAGTGAGCTGTCCTACCTGGATGGGAGGAACCTCCAGGACCTTATTCACGTTCTTCAGGGACAGCGGCACATACCACAGTGTCGCCTTGTTCGTCACCTTCTTTGCCCCTGGAGGAGAAGGGGGCAGCAGGTGACGATGCCAAGGCCAGCAGTGCTGTACCTACCACCTGGGGTAGGCACACACCTACCACCCTACTCTGGGGTTGGGCACATACCAGCAACGCCACTGGCACTGACGGCCTCTTGCCCTGCTGGCTCCTGCCAGGCTTTAGCTCGGAGTGGATGTGACAACGCGCTTTTGGGAAGGTGTCCCAGCAAGCGGAACTGGTTGTCACAGCAACAGCAGGAAAAGGGACTTTTTCAGGCCAAAGACAGCCACAGGCAGCAAATCAGGCAGGAAGAGCTACAAGCAGATTTTGCTGTTTTTCACTACAATGGAGCCATAAGTCCCAGGGAGCCTGCTTGGCCCCTCTCCCTGCACCCCCAGCTCTGTCAATAAACACGCCAGATCTGCTCTCTGCCGAATGCTGCCAGTGATGGAGAAGAAGATGGGGTCTCTGCTGTGAGCTCTTGACTTAACACCGTTTTTCCTGGAGTTCTGGAGCACAGCCCCCAGCAGCCACTTACCTGTCAAAATGTTTTCAGACATGACGTTGACCTGAACCTCCACAGAGTGCCGAGAGGTGTAGGTGATCTCGGCACTGACGTTGGCCACCTCACCGATGCACATCGGCGAGAGGAAGTCCGTCCGTTCCACCCGTGCCAGTGCAGCCACACAGGGCTCCTGGGGACGGTGAGACAGCCAAGGTAGTGATCACAGCCACGCCACGCGGGACCACAGCTGGCAGCTCCCTGAGACCAGCCAAACCAGCCAGGCCATGTGCAGCTCGGATACTTCAACCGCCACCTTATCAGCCACTGGCCACGCTTCCTTCCCCATCTGTAACCAACACCAGGGTTGCCCCAACTCGCCTTTTCTCAGGAGTTAAAACATTAACAGCAGTATTGAGCAGTAATGTTTCTGCTGGTAAAACACAATTTCAGGTTCTGGCTACTGGGACCCTGCCCCAGTTGCAGCCAGAGACACCACCGGTTTGCATGCAGGAACAAACACTCCCAGTACAGGACTTCTGCTGCCCCTGAGACACGGCACGGAGTCAAGGGTCAACATGCCAGAGGCTGGCAGGCACTCTGGCACCTACTCACCTCGGCCTGGAAATTGCAGTGGCGGGTGCTGATGATAGCTCCTGCTTCCTCGATCATCTTCAGGATGGTTCCCCCGTGGACATTCCCCGCGATGTTCGCATCGTCTGGGCGCATAATCCTGTCGAAGGATGCATACGAGAGCTCAAAACCCCTGCCGCGCCCCCAGCCCTGTCCCGGTGCGGCTGCCGGGAGGCAGCGAATCGCCCACCGGCTGAGCTGTCGGGCCATCGCTGCTCGCATGCGGCTTCCTGTGAGCGGCGATGGAAACCGCTCCAAATTACCGCTGGGAGCGGAAGGAAGCAGGGCGCCTCTGCCGGGGCAGCCGGCGGCCCAGCGGGGCCGCACCCTGCCGGGCCCCGGTGCGGCACAGACCGAGCCGGGCACGTGCCGCCGCTCCACGCGGCCTCCCGGCGGCAGCCGCGCTTTCTGCCCACGGCGAATAACGCGCCCGGGGCGCGCTGAGACAGCAGCTGCGCGCTGGCCCGGACAGGACGTG
>VZRX01018192.1:1060-17789 GCA_013398075.1 Notiomystis cincta | reverse complement strand
AAAAAAGAAATAATAATAAAAAATCACGTTCCTGGGAAAAGTCATCAGGAATGTTTCTTTCGAGAAACGGAAAAAAAAAAAATTAAAACGTTCTGTGTAAGTGTTGCAAAAAGGGAAAGGTTGCAAAATGTACCAGATATAGTACTTTCCCACTTTAGGCAACATGACCTGCCCACAACAAAAACTCTGGACATTTGCAGATGCTATCCTTTCGAAATATTATTCTCTTCCTGTAACTCAGAAAGTTTCCACGTGCAGGAGTTCCCAGTCATTAAACACATTGACTCAGTTGCAGGCATGAGAATTTATTAAGGGAATAAGAAAGTCTGAGTTTGTTTGCATTTGGTGTGAATTATTTGACTCATCTGCACAAGAATAACTGGGAGAGAGTCTGGGGATCCAGACTTGGAGCTGTCACTACTGGTGTTCATCTCTGGGCAGTACAAGTTAGTCCTGAAAAGTCTTTCCCCTTTAAAGAGTCCAAGGCATTTCAGAGTCAAGAGAAAGAGGATTGAAACTGGAGACATCAGCAATGACTTTTGTTTCGAAGTGAAAGCCAGGGCATCATCTTGAATTTCCAAACATCTGTTCTTAGAGACAACCATACATTTTCTAGTATTCATGTAGCAGCACAGAAACTAAATGGAGACATTCCTCTGTAAAAAGAAAACAAGTGAGTTAAAAGAATATGTTTCTATTTATTCAAATAGATAGATGGAAAATGGAAAATCAGCTCTTATTGCTGCTTCTGCAACATCTTGTAGGGACAGTGGGTGGTGGCTAGAGCTGGAGGGCATGGACTTCCCTGGCTCTTCTCCACCCTCCTCAGCCCCTCAGGGTCCCTTCGAGGTGCTGTCCCACCCACACAGCCAGCAGTGACCTTTCAAGGCCATAGGAGCACAGAAAGCTGTTCCCCAGTGAAGCATTACTCTGCTGGTCACTGATGATCCCAAACCCTGAAATTAATTATAATTTCAGTCTATAATTCAGAATGTTGTTTCCTCAAGTGGCTATCAAGATATATCCCAGTTAAGAGCTTCATGAGAGGTCTAAGAATACGCATACACCAGCTGTTTCAGGAAGAATTTAGTAGAGATCTCTTCTTGTGTTTCCATTTTTTTTATCTTCTTTTATATCCTCCTAATTATGATAAAGTAAGACATGCCATTTGAAATAACATCCTGATGTTTGCTAGAGGGTCTACATGCTTGTGTAGTAAGACTAAGCCATGAAATTTCTAAATCATTATACTGCTAATAAAACATGAAAACCTCCCTTGATCTGCCAGATCAGCTAGGTTTGTTGTTCTCTTCATGTAGCTGTTACTCTACCAACTGGTGGTTTTGTTTTATCACCACCGGAAGGTGACAGAACGGAAGATAAAAAGAGAAGCTAGTGGAGCTTGGTATGAAAAAAAGTATGTTCAGATGAAGCCAAGAACATTTTTAAGAAAACTGGGGAGGAGGCTAGCATTGTGCTGTCCAGTGCAGGTCTAATCTGGAAATTAAATAGGGAATTGAATAATCGAGGAAATTAAATTGAACTTCTGAGAATTTATACCATGCTAGTAGAGGACAGATTTTAGGAGAAAGCTAGAGGGATAGGAAAAGAGAGACAGAGAATAAAATACGATGTATTTTTGCACTGGTTATGTCCCCAAAAGCAATTTACAGAGAAATACAGCAGATTTAACCAGCTTTTATAAACTGCTTTGTGCTGAGACAATATCTAAAGCCATTAAAGAAGTTTAAGTTCCTGGCATTTAAGACTGGATACAAAACTTACCTGAAAATGGCAAAATATAAGTGGTTACTAGGAGAGTATCTAGAGTGCTCAGATGAAAAATAGTAAAAGACTGTGAGGCTAATTTTGAGGTATTTGCCTAGACGAAAGATGCTCATCAAAAGGGCAAGTATGACCAACAGTTTAGGTGTGTATTGCAGCCAGAGGTACCTACTAAAGTTCTTTTCTGTGTTATTCTATATAGGACCATTTGTATTCTCAATTTCAGATGAAGTCACTTTTGAAGGATAAAAGGTGCAGAAATATTACAGAGAAGATTGTTTTCTACAAAACTTTGAATGAAACAAGCTTGTTCAATCTAAAAAGTTGAAGTGCTTCATGAAATATGCAACCTTAAGGAAAAAGACAAAATGCAACAGAAGCTTTCAGAACAAATGAGCAAACTGACTACAATTAATTTTCTCTTTGACATTATAAAGCTTTTAATCTTCAGTTCTTGAGTAGAGGTGAGTTTTTGGAACAAACTAATAATAGGTTTACTGAATTCTAAAATTCCAAATGGAGCTTGATCAAGATATAACCAGGCTAAAGACATGAGAACTGTTTAACTGGGAAGTCCCTTTCTGATCCTAAGTGTAAAGGAGGAAAGCTATATTCTAGGGGGGAAATAAGAATGTTTATTACAGAAGAATATAAAATTAATACTGGAATACCTTCCAGAGATACTATTTTAAAGAAAACAACTATTTTAAAGAAAAAAATTACTAAATTTGTGGAAGAATTGAGAAAGTGTGGTCCTTCCAACTTTACAATATTGTCTTTGATCAGCCACTGAGTCTGCAGCCTCACAAGTCATAGTTGTCCAATTGCATGTTATCATGCCATGTCACATTTTTTTGCAATCATGAGAATGCTAGATAATACTTGTCTTTTTGTTTAAGAAATAGAGTTGCATTATGAAGTCTGAGAACAGCCATTCTCTGAATTTTGAGTGATTGAATTTTTGCAGTCAGGTAAGGCAGATGGGGGAAAAGGCGTATTCAAAATATTTTTTTTTTCAAGCCATCCCCTCTCATATAAAGGCCAAGTGGAGCACAGACCCACTCTCACATAGCAGGAAGATTGTCTCCTCACAGAAACTCAGTAAAACATTTTGTCAGTACAATATTCCCTTTGATTCTACCAGCTATAAAATAAGATGCAAACCAGATTACCTGGAGTCCTTAGAACACAATTTCCAGGCAGCTTTTCAGTGTTTGCTGAATGTTTCAGACTTCAAATGCTTGCACGACTTTATTTCTGATACCTTGCCACTGACAAAAATCCTCCTCTTCCGGTTATTTCATCTCTACTAGCTCTCTCCATATAATTTTCTATTATTTGGGCTGGGTCAGAATTCATGCAAAGAATACTATGAAAAAACAGTATTAATTTTTTTTTTTTTTTATTAAGAATCTCCTTTTGCATCTTCTTTTTATTTTTTTTCCAGTTAAGAAAACTGATCTTGAATTTATACATACTTTTTGCTATTTAAAGATGTGACTAGCATTTTTACCAAGTGTATTTCCCTGTTTTGAAGAGGAATGTTAATAACCAGAGAGAGTCAGAAGAAAGTAGAAATTAGCCTCCCCAACTGACTTGTAGAACTAGGAATTTCATATATTAGTTATTCTTTCTCTAGATTATCTTAATTGTTTTATATTACTGGTAAGATTTTAATCCTGTTCCAATCTTGGTGATGTGTTTGTTCTGAAAATAATCTAAACCCAGCATTTTTATTGCCTATGTGAAGTTTTCTACTTATTTATGTAAAAAAAATCTTCTTTTATCTTTTGAACACACTAGTATCTTTGAAAGTGAAAAAAGCAAACCTACAACCATGTACACTTCTCCTGTAGGATCTAACTAGCTGACAGTATCTCCAAATCCCATTGTGCCTCAGGAAAATCATGTTCTTCTGCCACCACAGTAGTGCTTGTTTAGAGTCTTGTATCTACCTGAATTACGGTAATGTAGCTTTTAGTTTGGACTGTGCCTAATTCTGACACCAGTATGGGCCCAAAGAAACAATATCAACTTTCCCCCTATTTTGAATATATGACAAAGGAGATATTTTCTTGAATAATTATCTTTTTAAAGGCATATTCTATTCTTACCTTTATGCCATTTTAATTCTTGGGAAGTCTAACCAACACATCCTGAAGTGAAATACATTTAAGTGTATGCTTGTTTGTTTACTTGGATACTAAGAAGGCTAAATACTTGAATACTAACAGGGTTAAAGTGATATCCTATAATTAATACCTATAGTTATTCCCATAATTTATTAACCTGCCTAAATAATATGCCTCAATGTGTAAACTTAAGGCTTTTCCTGTTTTTTGTCTCAATGCCGTAATCTCTTATTTTTAGCCAAACCTCAGCTGTTTCCTGTAACCTTCATATTGTTTGACTTGTAAACATACTTGGAACTAATACCATTACCAGATGAATTGATTTTTCACATAATAAGTTCTATGTATTTTTCCTACCCTTGGAAGCTAATGAGTAGATCAATAGAGAAGAATGAATTATTTTGTTTCTTTTCAGAAACACTAGTTTCAATGTTTTCTAAATAATGGCCTCTGGTGGCAGGCAGCTAGTACAGTTTTATGATATACAGTAAATTCTGCATATACAGAGCAGGAACATTCACAAAATTTCTCTCCTATATTCTATGCTTACCATAATTTGTATTTTCTTAGCGATTAATTTAATCTATATATAATGTTCATATTGCAGGTGAAAATACACAGCCCCTCTGTGTTAAATCTGCTTCACTGGTTTCATCCTCCAGTGAGACCACACCTGGAGTTGTGTGTCCAGTTCTTGCCAGAGCAAGAGAGAAATGGAGTTGAAAAGTATCCAGTGAAGGTCCACTGCAGTGTTGAAGGGATCAGATAATCTCTTTTGTGTAGAAAGGCTGAGGGATAGGACCCTTCAGCCAGGAGAAGAGTAGGCTCTGAACAGGGATCTTATCAATGTACCTGAAGGGAGGATTCAGAGCATTCCTAACCAGACTCTTCGGTGGTGCCCAGTGATAGGATCAAAGGCAATAGACACAAACACAGGATATACAATCAGAACATCAGGAAATTCTTGTCCATTGTGAGGATGCTCAAGCACCACCATGGGTTGCTCAGACAAGTTGTAAAATTTCCATACTTACACATTAAAATGATGAGTGGATATGGTCTTGGCACCTGGCTGTAGGTATTGCTTGAGCAGGATGTTAGACTAGTTCCAGAGGTCCCCTCCACCTTTGACCACTCTGTGATTCTGTGGTCTGTTGCACAAACAAATATTTCAACAGAAGAAAACAAATGTGTTTATTTTGGTTTGGCATGGAATAATTTTCTTCTGTCAGAGTTAATGTTATTAGTCTAGAAGTAGTCTAGTTGACTTTTCCTCTTTATTAACTGAGAATAATGCTGTAAGTGTGCACATAGAAAGAGAATTTATCAATCTCTCCATCTGGGCTATTACAAATACAGAAATGTTGTCCTGTCTTTCTGTTGAAAACTGAGGCAAAGAAGGTGTTCAGTACCTCTGCCTTTTTCTTGTCTTTAGTTCCCTTCCGCATCTAAAAGAGGATGGAGGTTGTCCTTACCTTTTGTCATTAATCTATTTATAAAAGTATTTTTTACTGTCCTTCACAGAAGTTGCCAGTTTGAGTTCTAACTGGGCTTTTGCCTCTCTAATTTTTTATCTACATGCCCTAGCAACCCCCTTAAACATTTCCTGAGATACCTGATGCTGATCAATATTATATGGGCGGTTGTTGCAATTTTGCAAATTATAACCACATACTGCAAGAAAACTCCTTACTGGATAGATATTTCTGTCTAGATGTCAGGTATATGTTCAGATAAATTCTGAATTTATTGCTCTGATTTTTAGAATGTCAAATGTTTCCAACTATTCTAGCCTTTTACAGGAAAATGTTAACATTAAGAATAATAAAACTAAAATTACACAATTCTGCCCCTTGATTTTATTGATGCAGCACAAACTTGCCTGGGTTTTTTCAGGGATTTTCCCTTTTTCTGAATATATAAAGGCTCTATTTGTTTAGGAGATTTTAGTATGATTTCATTCACTGACTTATCCTCCTGGCTAAAAATGTTTCCATGAGTGATTCTTGGATAGGTTTATTTTTAAATGTGTTTAGTCATTATAATTTAGAAATTTTTCAGATTACTAGATTACAACCAAGAAGAAAGTTTACAATTGAGTCCACTTAGAATATATTCTCTTTGGAAGAACACTAATCATCTAAGGAAAAATCTGAGAAGTAATTTAACAGATTTAAAAGCATTCTAAATAAATGAAGACTAGCAAATAATCTAAGACATAGATGTTGCAACCCAAGTGGAAAGGAAAAAAGCTGAGCTTGTTAAAATATAACAGCACAAAGAGCTTTACAGAGATAAAAAATCAGGAATTTTCTAGCAAATCTTGTGCCATCTTCTCATTGCTAAAATTTCATTTTTTTTATATCAGCTGCTAATATTAGCTGTCAGAATTACAAGTTATGCTAACACATGCCCCAGCTGACATTTTAGGGCAAAATTACAAATATTGACTCTCCATTCAAGTATGCCAGAAGAAGCTATCCCACTGACTATTTTTAAAAGCCTGATGTGAAATAATCAGAATGAAAACCTGACACTTTCAATGCTGAAGGTATCCTAATATTTACATCATTGAGAAAGAATTTTTTTCCCCTTGACTATAACCATTTCATACACTTTATCCTTCCTAATAACAGCCCTGGTATCAATGGGACATCTTCATGAGTAGGAACAGTACAATGTGTATTCACCATCAAGAATGCATGAGCTCTCAATAACTGCAATCTTCTTCCATAAATGTGGATGAAACTGTTTAGGAAATATTTTTTAGAGGATGTAAAAGGTCACTATCTGGTGATATCGATAAAATACCCATGTGCCTCTAGTAGTAAATTATGTGAGTGAGGAGCAAATTTTTAAACGGACACAGAAAAGTTGGTAATTTTCAGGATTTAAGCTTAAACTAGGTAAAATACATTAAAATATAATAGAAAAGTATGTAAGTATAAACTATGACAAAAAAATAAAGTAATATGCCATTATTAAAAATAATTTTTAATTATGTACCTTAAATGGACTCCTGTTTGTATGGGACTAAACAAAAAGTGGGTTCTGAATAGTTTTTGAAACTTATTATGGCATTTATTTTTCAGAGGCAGCATTACATTACTGTGTTACGTAGGAAATATTTTAAAATTCAACTCATAAATACAGTCTGCCCATTTTGTAAGTTGTGTGACAATATGGAAATTTTAATATTACATATTTAATTGTTTAAGCCATAATCTTTGAGATAAATCTCCAACACTAAATCCAGCAATGCAGTGAATGTTTCAAATGTTTGTGAAACAATATGAACTAAATAATTGGCAGTTATGAAAAAAAAAAACACTCAGTCACTCCACAGGTTTAATACTAACATCTAGTCTGAATAAGATTTGAAGGCGGTGATCACCCATACATCATCCGTATGCCAAAATCATTCCACAGAGACTCAGGCTCTGCTTCAGAGCCAAATTAAGCATTCCAAAATTCAGGCTTTAACCTTCAGAAATAAACTGATCGGTGAAATCTATAAAACACAGGCTCTCTTTCAGAACCAGATTAAGCATTACAAAATTCTGGTCTTGACCTTCAGAAGTGATCTGATCTGTTGAATCTGAGACACAGACTCTGCTTTAAATATGTGGAGAGGTTAGAGAAGCAGGAAGGAGAAAAAAATTCTGTTTCAAAGGAAGATGTTATCCATATCCTTGTCATATATTTGTACTACTCTTAACTTTCTCAATTCATCCTTTATGTCGAAGACTGAGTCAGACACCTTTATCTGTTAAATACTTTAATATCTTAAAATATATGTTATTAACATAATTCACATAACATTTTCCTGTGTAATATTTCAAATTATCTTTAATTCACTTTTGTTTAATTTCTTAAATAAAAATTATAAAATCAGTTTTATTTCAAATCTACATATCTGTAAATTTGGACTCCATGTAAATGTATTTACAACATGGAGTCCAAAAATGTTGTCAATATAAATGTAGCAATAAGATTTTATCTTCAATTAATAAATACATCAATATAATTGTGATATCTATAAAACATTTGTAAGTGTGAAAAAGCAATCTTCTGGTTTTCCATAATCTCTCTTTTGCTCAAAAAATAAAATTAAAATTAGGTTCATATTAATATTTATAGAATTATACTCTAAGAAATATTACTTAGTAGAGTGTCTCAAGCTGCCAAGGTAATACAACTGTTGTATGTCTGACTATTTGAGATACAAGAGCTGATAAAAATAATGTGACTCACATCAAGTAAAAAAAAACCTAAAGAAACAGACTGATTCTGTGAGGAAGAAGTAGCTGCCCAAGGTCTCAAATTTAAATGAAAATTAAAGGTTAAAGGAAATTTCACTTGGCCTTATACTTGTAAGTTCCAGGAGAGGGCTCCAAATTGGACAAACCATTTTGCCAGGGTTTATTGTCATTTCCATATTCTGTGTGATAGGATGAATTAACATTTCAAGAAAATCAAACTTGTTGATTTCAGTACTATTTTGTTTAGCCCTGTTGTTTACAAGCATTGCTATACTCTGGAAATACCTAACTTGCTGCTATTTCTATGGCCTTCATCTGCTTGCACACCAGTACTTGATTAACCATTTCAAGATAGACCTCAACGTGTTTCTTAATCATGTATTTAGGAAAATGTTTATTTATTTCATAAAACAAATCTTAGAATCTATGTTTCTCTTTTTCCAAGTTTGTTTATTTGTGAGCATTTTTTTCAATAACAGAATTGAAAACATGTCTTTGCCTTACAAAAGAAAGAAAGGAGTCTAGTGAATAAGACGCCTTTCAGTTATCTATTGGAATGTAATTTCTAACTTTTAAAGGCCTAGGAACACCTAACTGGCTAAAGAAGAGTGGTGCATTCCATTACAGCAGTGGTTATTATCCCATGATTTCATCATAAATTGAAAGCATAGGTGTCAGGTCTAATCTGTGCTATGAGCCAACTGGGCTTAGGTAAATATCCATATTTCAGCCACCTAGAAAATGACTGCCCTGTTATACCTGCAGTGGTGTGTTAAGAACTTACTTGTGCCCCAGAAATCTGAGTGATATGATCAACAGGAGAAACCAGCTTTTTTAGGGCATGTCCCTAAAGACAATTTCACCACAGCTTCAAAAAGTTTGCAACAGCAAGAAGAGATAGCAATCAAGGGTAAGTTGTCTAGTAATGCCAGTGAGAGCAGTTTGGGAGGTTCTGTTCTAATGCACACACTGAGGAAAGGTTTGACCATGTTGCTGTATCATGTCACTGTGGGAGGACAGAGTTTTGTTGTTTGCATATTAGTATAGGTATTAATAAAATAAAAATTGGTTAAAAAAATTTAAAATTGCCACTAATGGTATTAGAACATACCTTTAGTCATAGATTTAAAAATAAAAGGAATGTAACAAACAATGGGTTTGAGAAAATTTATTTATCTGTGATCAAATAACTGAAGAAGGAACTGCATGTTGCATTCTCATGGAATCACAGAATCCAAGAGTGGTTAGAAGTAGAAAGGACCTTAAATATCATCTAGTTCTACCCCTCTTGCCATGGGCTGGGACACATTTCACTAGACCAGGTTGCTCAGAGCTCCCTTCAGTCTGATCTTGAACACTTCCAGGGATTGGGCATCCACTGCTTCTCTGGGCAGCCTGTGCCAGGGCCTCATCACCTTCACAATAAAAAAATTTTTCCTAATATCTGATCTAAACTGATTCTATTCTGAACCTGTTTCAGGAAGCCATTCCTCCTTGTCCTATCACTACACTTTTCTGTAAAAAGTTCCTCTCCATCTTTCTTGTAGGCTCCTTTCAGGTATCAAAGACTTCAATTAGGTCATCCAGAAGCCTTCTCTTCTCCAGGCTGAACAATCCCAATTCTCTCAGCCTTTCCTCTTAGGAGGGGAGCTCCATCCCTCTGATCACCTTGGTGTCCCTCCTCTGGGCTCTCTCCAGCAGCTCCATGTCCCTNCAGCTCCATGTCCTTCCTGTGCTAGGACCCCAGGGCTGGAGGCAGCTCTGCAGGTGGGGTCTCACCAGAGTAGGGCAGAGTCCCCTCCCTCCCCTGCTGCCCACGGGGTTTTGGATGCAGCTACATTTTAAAAACTCTTATTAGGACATAAAGGAATGAAATTTTTCTTTCCCAGTTTTTAAGGCAATCTATACTGTGGCTAGAAGTTCCCATAATACTCTGCTTCAGCAAACATTGCCACTCAGCTTTGGAACATCAGGGTCTACTGAACAGAGTGATAATCTGTTTTATGGTAATTCTTTTACAGCTGTGTTTCATAATTGGTGTCTATAATGAAATCAGTCATATATTTTTCTGTCCTAATGGAATCTTACGTTAATTCTAAAAGTTCAGATTTATTCGTTGTAGATTTGGGGTTTGGGGCTTTTTTTGTGAGGGATGTGAATCATATTTCAACTGGCTATAAGAATACCACTTTAAAAGTTATTATTTCTGGAATTTGAAAAACATAGAATAACTGAAACCTCGTGCATAACAGAATACCTTCAAAATTGCTATATTCATCTTGTTCAAATGAAACTAGTAGATCTTCATTCTCAGCTGTGTTTTGGGAGATTCCAGAGGAACTCTTTCTCAAGAAACACAAAGGAATTCCCTGACAAGAAAGAATGTTTTTCTTCTAAACTGTGTTTTTCTAGCATTATCTTTCTGTTCATGTTTCATTCATAGGGCTAAATGGGCCTCTATGACAGGATTCATGCTGCAGGAAAAGTAGACATTCACTGCCAGTGATACTTCTTGAAGTAACATAGAGAAGAAACTTTGAGACTCTTGAGTCACCTCTGTTGCAGTTTATTTTACAATAATTTATACATATTAAACTAGCCCATTTGTTTGCCCAAGGATGGGCCATTACCATAAATAAACTACTGAACCATCTGTTTGGCCACTGCATGAATATTTCAAAAGCTGTGTTTGTGCTTGTTAACAAGTATAGAAAAGCAGAGAGTTGTTCTTCAGCTGCCATTGCATGTGCTCTAAGAGTTTAAACCAGTGATGCATCAGCCAGGGACTCATTGGGCAAGTCCATAACATCTCTTTCCTTCTAGCCTCTCCTGTCTCTCATTTCTTCTTCCAGAGCTTGGCAGAACCTTCATCTCTGAAAATGCAATAAACCAACTTTTCTTTAATGGCTAGTAAAAGTGTAAATGCAGGAAAAGAAGAGTGAATCAGCACACTGTCCATGGCTACTTTATCAAAGCAACACCCTCAAAGAGCAGGCTGGCTGCAGTTTTTGCTGCCAAGAAGGAAGCTGAGATGTCAGGCATGACAATGATTTAATGAGTACCAAATCCTCTCAATTAGCAGAAGATATGGCATCATGACCCACACCTGCCTACTGGCCTGACTCTTCAAGGTTTTTCATCTCTGCTCTGCCAGTTCCCTGACTTTGTACTCTTCTAATTTTTGCATCAGAAAGGTTTTGAGCTCAATCTTGTCAATGCTTGCTAAAACTTACAGAAATATTAATTTTATTCCTTTTGTTGGATTCTCTTTTTAAGTGTGTACAAGCAATAGAGTCAGTAAAATATTGTAGAAAACATACTTTATATTTGGACTTGAATAAAAATTACAATTTTCACTAATACTAAAAATCAGTCACTATACATTTCTACAAAGTCTTCAACAGTGTTTTTAAATGCTATTCTTGCCTCTGTCTTGGAATTTCCCAAATTATGAATAGTACTGCATTTAGCTTAATTTCTGCCTTTATACCAGTATTGGGTCAGCTAAATATTTTAGCCACAAGGAAGTAATTTTCTTCTATTTCAACATTCCAAGTCTGCTGCCAGAAATCTCTTCAGATTTTACTTGACTTGAAACTGGAAGAGAGATTGAAGAGTTTGTTCCAAATTAGTCAGTGCAGTTTCACAGGAGTTCCTTGGGCAGCTGCCAGAAGTGGAGAATGTAAATATAAAAAGATCAATGCCACTGCTTGAAGCATTGTTTTAGAACTATGTTATTTTATTTGACGCCAGTTTTAAAAATCCTAAAGATTTAAAGGCAGTAAAGCATAGTAAAGTAAATCAATAGAGTATATCAATGTCACTATCTTAATTAATATCATTTGACTCTCTGACCAATGGCATCTTCAAGACATATAATAAGCTGACTCAAGTTCAAACTAGGAGAAACTTAGTGTAGGTGTATAATTTACATATTTAATGTATTAGGATGAACTGGGGTTGCTACATCATTTGTTAGTGAATTTAAGTGACTTATACTCTGAATTCAAAAAACAAGGTGAAACTTTGTTTATATTACCAAGAACTCTTCATTAGCAAAGATAAGGCTCTAAACAAACACTCATGGAATTCTTAGTTTGGCTAACTTTCTGAAATAATTTCTCCTTTGGATCATAAAGCAGGTAAATTAGACTTCATGGTCCGATTCAGTATGCTTTAAGCATTATTTTTACTAAATAGAATTGAAAGATTACCTATGATTACCAAAGATTACTGTCTTTGGGGAAGATTCCTGTTCAATTTGAAAGTTCCCAGGACAGGCATTATAATGAGACCAGCAATAGTTTTCTCCTCAGTACCCAGGGAATATATTTATTAAAATGCTTTTCAGCATTTCCATGGCAAATTGAATGTGTAGAAAGTTTTGTTCAGATGTTTGATATAAAGTATTCAGAAAAAAAAATTTAACATTTATTATTACCATTATTTCATTTGATATTTTGCATCCATTATTGTAATTGTTTCAATTGACGGGTGTAATTTTGCTACTAACATATATTTTGCAAATATACAAACATCTGATTTCAGGTGGCCTAGTGGCAAGGGAAACCTTTCTTTTTTTATGTTAGCATTTGCATTGATGGAAATTAATTTGTAAGTAGAATGATGTCCATTCACAAACAGAATTTCTATACTCAATCATTTCAGTAGCAAATGAGGAAAAATATGAAAATGGAAAACAGAAATGCTAGATGTTATAAAAATTTCCCAAATTTCACAATCTAGAGTCTTCTACCCAGTTGTTATGTTTTCTTACCAATCTTTTAGCAAAATGAGGGATTAACGTTTTCTTAGGCAATAACTCATTAAGGAGTCTTTACTGCCATCATAAATTACTTCTTTTTGCTGACAGGATTAGAAGAGAAGCCATTTAAGTCACTGAAAGACAAGTTAGTTTTTGGATAAAAGGAAACTGTAAATGATGTATTGCTAAATTGCTTGCACTTTAAACAGTATTTCAGTCCAGAACTACACAACTGTGTTCTTGCACTTCATTTTGTTCATCCAACACCACCCTCATGTATGTCTGCATTACATGGAAAAAAGCAAATTCCCTGAATTTTCTATGAAATTCTCTCTGCTCCCATTCCAGCTTATGCTGTCATTCTCACTTTCATCCAAAACTGGGAGGAAAGGGTCATTATTCATCTTCTATCCTTATGTTCATGTGTCTATTGACTCTGGTCAAAAGGAACTGTTGTTAAGATAATTTTGTGGCCTGTCAGATTGTCTTCTTTACTTGAGCAGCTACACTTGATTCTTCTTCTTTTCCTGACCAAATGGAAAAATACTCCTTTTAAAAATAATTAATGTTTTCAAAGTAGATAAATTGTGTATATTCCTTCTATCTTAAGCTAAGTAGGGCATTAGTAAATTTTGTAATCAGTATGTGAAGATTCTAAAACAATGCTTATGCATTTTTCTCAGTCCTCACATAACTAAGTGGTAGAATTCAGTAACAGAGTAAAAAAAGAAGTTAGAGTAGTCTGTGTAAAGAGATACAGAAAATTATGCCTGTTTTCCATACGTCTAGATTTGAGATCTCAGAAGATTGCAAATATCATACTTTGAATATTGGTGAGCTAATAAAAAATGTACCAAGTAAAACACAGTGTAAATACTAGGTTTATATTTACAATATTCTTTCTTGGAAAACAATAAAAAATTAATTGCTAAGAATACTAATTGTTGAAAAGAGGAATGTCTGTTGTTAACATGTATTTCATTATTTTAGAACTGAAATGTAAAATGTAGTATTTACTCATACATTTATGTTAATTGTGTTCTTCCTTTTATATGAATGAGGTCCTCCAAATAGAAGCACAAGAAGAGGTCCCACAGATACCACTAGAACGTAACAAAACTAGGGTCATTTTTAAAAGAATAGTGAGGTAAATAATTGAGAATATACACTTTGCAGTATTTTAACAGAAGCTAACTTAATATTTATGACTCTCAAAGAAATAAATATTTTAACTTTTACAGTTAAATAACATTTTTTCAACATTTAGGATAAAATTAGAGAGAGAAGTAAATCTTCAAGTGCAAAATGATGGGTATGTTACTGAAGAAGCTGCAGCTATGAAGATCTGTTGTAGGAATCCAGTTCTTAGAGGGAGTAATTCAATAACTGAAGGAATAAGAATCACTCATTCCTTTGGAACATGACTGCAATATAAAGAGACAGACATTAAGGTTTGGAATAAATTATAAGTGATACATTTAGACAATGCAAATATAATATTGGAAAGGTTTGTGTACATTGCAGCTTGACCTTCTACCTAGTTCAGGAATTGATTTCTGCCTCGTAAAGGTCAGCATATGGGGGGATGATATCACAAGCAGAAGAATTACCTCTTTCTTTCCCTAGACATCTTTTCCACCTGCCTACCTACTTGAAATCTCCCACTTTATTCATATGATGGCAATGTGATGAAGCCAGACATCTCTAGCCACACATTTACCCTAGTTTCCTGCCCGGGTGCCTTTATCTGTGTACGGAGATAAAGTCTCATATTACACTCATTTACATCTATCTGCTGGCTCTTTAGGAGCCACCATGAGATTTTAGTGCCTTACATAATCCTGGGAGAATAAGCTTCTTTTCTGAGAGCACCGACAAAGAGTACTTGTAGGCAGTTACACCTTCAGTATTCTAAAGGCTCCATCTTGTCAGTCTTATTATATAGACATATTAATTTGTTAAAGGCCATTTGGACAGACATTTGAATACTCTTGGGTAATAATGTTCAACTCTACATCATTATGTATCATTTCTTGCCTCTCAGCATTGTGTAGCCAAGACTAGTGCCTAGAGACCTCAGTCTAGGCAGCTGGTGAGTAAGTGAGCTGAACCACAGCAGAAGCAGAACCCTCTTTACTGAGGAAGAATACACAAGTTGTTTTTCATGTTTGTGTAAGGCTCTTGTCACATATAAAACTATTCACAGGTAGCTGCCACAGACAGGAATATACAGTGGAAAAGATGCTTTTTGCCTTACTTTACGAAAAAAAATTGCTGAAGTTGTCCATGTCATTATTATCTAAGGTAAAAATCAATTTATATTTCTAATGATATCATATATGCAATGATATAATGCAGATGATACATGCCACATTCTGGAATGTGTTATTAAGAACAATTATCTTCGTTTATCATATGGTTGTTCACATCTTGTTCTGAATTTTTCATTAAAACAAAGTTAGTAACAACCAATGCTTTGGCCATTTTTGAACAGTGAAGAGTGACAAGGCTTTCTCTTTTTGCCACTCCACACTCCCCTCACTCAGTGAGCAGGCTGGAAATGAGCAAGAGACTGGGATGGGACACAGCCAGGATAGCTGATGCCAGCTGGACAAAAGGATATTTAATACCTCATTAATGTCAGGCTCAACAATGAAAACTGGAGGTTCAAGAAAGAAGGGGATAGTTTTGGATTTGGGGTGTCCAGCACTCGGAGAGTGGCAATGAGCATCAGTCTGTTTGTGGGAGGTGGTGAGGGATTGCCATTCTGTCATCTTTTTTATCTTTCTCTTCCCTTCACCTGTCAAATAATTTTTATCTTGATCCATCAAGTCTTCTTGCATCTGTTCTTCCTATTCCCTTACCTGTCTCACTAGGCAAGAGAAGGAATGAGTAGCTATGTGGGTGCCTGTCACTGCTTTTACAAGTTAGTCTTTCCTCCTTGCTTTTGTTTCAATCCAGATTTCTTCCAGATTCTAGGGAAGTAAAAAAAAAAATTCCTAATAGAAATCTGCTTTGTATGACAAAATTTATTAAAAATATCTTGGCAAAAATGTATATTTGTTAGAAAAACAAAAAAATTTAATCACAATTCCATATTTCTGTTAGAAGAGTTTTGGTAGAAAAACTTAACTAGTTGTCAATTCACTACTGATTTTAATGGGAATTTTTTTTTACTTCATAAATACTTTTCATTATATTCATTTTTCCTTTTCATACTATTAATGTGGAGTCTATGAGTATGTATATGCTTTAAAGTCAAAATTAAAAGATGACTTAAAACTATAGAGTGAATAGGAAGTTTTATTAAACTGAATGTTTCTATTTTGTATTGAAATAATCAGCTATAGTGCAGAATCCAGGCTAATTTCATGTGTCTTATTGCTTATTTTACACTATCAGCTATATTATATAAAGTTTCATAATAATCACAAACCCACTATTTTAGCATTTGATAATAATCACATTCTGCAGAATCTCCCAAGAGTGTTTGTGTCAGCCATTATTCTACCTTTTAATTGCCCTCTTTTGTCCCACAAGGTACTGTGTGTACCAGGACACAAAGTGGATCAGTAATAACAATATTTACTGTCTTTATTGAGTTGTCCCGGTTTGGACAGGTATTTCCCAAGAAAGGCGGGAGCCTCCCTTGGAATGAGAAATGTGAACCCCCCTTCCCTCCGAATTAATAATATTTTGAAATATTTTGAAATCAAGGGGCTCTCAGGCAAAAGATAGGGAAATAGTAATAACAGATCTTTACTGAGTATTTATATGAGGTAAAC
>VZRX01018189.1:0-28532 GCA_013398075.1 Notiomystis cincta | reverse complement strand
CTGCCTGTCCTGTCTTGCACAGGGCACAAGTGTGTCCCTGAATTGCCTGCCCTGCCATCACACCCTCCCATTGGTACCTAAGTGCTGAAACACACCTTTCCTCACAGCCAGCACTCCCCTTCTCCTTCCCTCTTCCTCCCCCATCTCCCTCTGCCCTGCAGCACAGCTGACCCTGGCCCCAGCCCCTCCACACATTGGTCCCTTACTACAGAAATTCCTCTTGAAACTACAGGCTCTGGAACCAAAGGGAAATTTAGTCAGTTAATAATAGTACAAACATAACTAAGTGGATTAAAGTAATATCTTAGTCCTATTACTGTTGTCTTATTTATATTTGAAAACAGCTAGACCAATCAGAAAAGGAAACCTGCCAGTGATATGGCCTTGCTGGCAAGGTTATTCCCCTGCATATCCTCAGGGACTGAAGGCAATTCCATAGAGAGGGAGTTCAGACAAACCCTGTTCCTCAAACAGGAATCACCTGGAAGGTCTAAATAGAATCAGATTTCTTTAGGAGACAGTCTCAGAATGAGTCTCAGAATACATAAGGAAGATATTTCAAAAAGTGTATGAGACACAAAATGTCTGTGTTTGGATTACAGGTTAAGAATGCAGTTCATTATTCAGTGTAATTTAATTGCTTTGTTACTAGGGGACACCCAGTCATACAAATGCCTCAAAGCAGCTCTTTACGGGGGGAAGGAGTAAATATGTCATGAAGCTGAACTCTTCCATTTGCTGCTGGATGCCCAGAAAGTAGAAAAGGGAACTGCAAACCCTACTTGACACACAAGCCCCTTCTGGTAAAGGGAAGCCCTTGTTTATGTAAATACCCCTTTCTAGTAATTTGGAAGCAGCTGCTAACCACAAGTGTTTTAATTGCCACTGCACTATTTCAATTACTAATTTTTGAATTGTTCCCATCTCTCTATGGACGTGTTGCTAATTATTATAATTTGTTATGATGGACAGCATTAGAATGGCATCTATTAGCACTTCTATAAAAGAAAGACCCTCATAATGTCTATTAGCAACCCTTGCAGGTGATGACAATGATGGAGGGAGGTACACCATCCTACATCTACTGTGAGCAGCAATTCAGCCACTGAATTCTGAATAATTACTCCTTTTTTTTTGTCCTTTTCCCCTTTTATTTCTCTCTCTCTGTTCCACACATAAATATTGAAATGTGTAAGTAAACTCAGTCATCCTAAAATTCCAGTAGAAAAATTTTGCATTATTTTACTACATTTAAAATTATTTTAAAATCTAGCATTTTACAGACAATAAGCTCCTTGTGTACTTAATGCTAATTTTTGATAATTTGTTTTGAATATTGAAAGAGAGCGAGTTAGGATTCTAAAAGGTAGCAGGAGGCTTATTACACAGTGGGTGGCAACACAAGAGAGAGACAGCTTCTCTATAACCTTAGTGACCCCTGCAAGCTGTAAAAATCAATAAGAGAATCAAACCAATTAAGGGGTACTGAGAAGTTTACAGAGGCTGAAAATGGAACTGAGGGATACAGCCATTGATTTATTGTCATAGTGTGTTCCCAAATAATAGATTTATAATTCCATTGTTTGCCACTGGATTCTTTTTCTTCTTTAAAGTAATCAAACCCAAGGCCCTCTTCTGATTCAGGAGCATTAGGTAATTATCCTTGTGAAAGGTGCTTTTGTCCTCCTTGCTCTTTAAAATACTTGAAGAATCACTTAGATGGAAAACAAATGACTGAAAATGGTGTATGGTTCAGTAGATGAGAGCACCATTCTCCTTCCATTTCTGTGTGGGTGGAGGAAACACAAATGCTTTTAAAAAAACCAAAATTGCAAGAAATGGGTTTCCTGCTATCACTCCTTTGCTGGTGATAAATACTTTAGAGAGCATTCTTCTGAGAGTAGTTATGGTCTTGGACCCATGCAGAGGATGGCACCAAACCTTGCTCACTTCCACAACATGTCTCTTCTCCTAATGACTCAGCAAGTGGCACACCTCTTCCCACAGCTGCTCTGTGCTCCTGCTCCCTCACAGGACTCCTTTTTTCTTCTGTGTACCCAAACAAGATGGTTTCACTCTGAGCCAAAGGGAACATCCTTCGGCAGAGCAGGCGCGATGCTTTCGGCACTCTCTGGGTGCAGTGGTGCAGGACCAGTGAGGAACTGCAGGTACTGGTCCAGGGCTCTGGCTGCCTGATGTTCAGCTCTGTAGCTCTGGTACAGGCCTTCCCCTGCTCTGTGTGTTTGGCCTCACCTGCAGAGATCTGGCTGCTTCCATTTTGATGTTAAATAGATCCACACTTGAATGAAGAGGTCCTTCCCTCGGTGTCACAGCTGTGCTATGCAGGAGGGATGGATGCTTGCAATCAAGGTATCACAGCCAGTACACAAAGCAGCTGCCTCAGTTGGCTTTGAAATACCACCAGATTCTGGGGAAATGTTCCAGAATTATCTCACGTTTCAACCTCTCTGGAATCCCTCCTGGCTGCCCTTTCTCATTTCTGGGACAATGGAATGCTCCAGCCCAGGGCAGGTACTTGCCTTAAATGGGAATTTCTTATGTGCAGCCCTCCTTGGATCTCCAAACCTGAAGCTGCTATGAGATACAACTGAGTAACTCAGGATGACTTTGGGAAATGAATGGCTCCACTGTTTGCAAAAATCCCCTTCTCCACTTTGTATTTCATTAGCGTTAAGACACAATTGTGTGATCCGTGTCTCACTGCCCTCTTTACTCTGGTACACAATGAGAGCACTCTGTACCTACACCAAAATGCAATTTCTACTCTGAACTTTTCTGAACTGTTCCTTCTGCTGCCCTGCCTGTGTTCTTTTTCTTCCCAAACAAGATCTGTTTGTGGAATGCAGTTTCACAAGCACAAGGAGCATCTAGAATAAAATACAACATAGCAGACAATCATGGTAGAGCAGGCAAATTTAATTATTTAATCTTTCTTTAAGGTAGAGGGGCTATAAGGCATTGGAGATGCAACAGAACTAGGATAAAGGTAAGGCTGGGTTTGGGAATGAGGAAGGAGGAACAGTGGAAGGTCCTTAACACAACTGCTTTGCTGCTGCTGCTACAGGAAAGAGGCCAGAAAGTGCTTCTGGGAAAATCTATCACAGATCTTTTGAAAGTAACTGCTTGTCTGCCAGTCTTCACATCGTCCTCCCTCAGTGCCAGGGGTTGCCATGCAGGGCTGTGGGGCTCTGCACAGGCAGAGGAGGCAGCAGGGCCACGGCTGGGTGACAGCCTGACAGCACACAGGCAATTGCTCACCTTGTCTTTGTGGTCCTGAAAGCTGCTCCTAAGGACACGGAAAGTTCACAAAATCAAACTGGAACATGTCTGTGTGGAGATATCACCCCACTTAATAGTTTTCTCTAAAAATCAATCTGAGCTTCTTGCAGACCCTTAAATTTTGCCAAATATATGCAAATTCTGCCTTAAGGGTCTATAAAACACTTTAAATTACTTAGGCTATGCATGATGGAAATTCCTGAAGATTACTTAGTTAATCTTTGCAAACACTTTAAAGATAAAAAGTGTCAGTTGTATGTTACTAAGTGGCAACAGGTACACCCTTACCTTATTCATTTCAGTAGGCAGGTATGCCTAGTCTCAGTTAGAGCTGAGAAAGTAAAGGGGAGGGAGCCCCGCTGGACTAATTGCTGTCAATTGCACTCCACTGCTTTGCATTTACAGTCAGCTGAGAGTTGTTTATTCATCTGTTTGCTGATTGAACTATGTGACTCCCCCAAAGCCAGGCATCACCACAATAAAATTCTGATGTGTTTCCCTGATAAACTTCTCCTTAAATTGCTTCTTTATTGTTTCCTAAAATACAACCATTCATAAAGAGTCAGCTCATTGATCCCAGTGACACTGAGGAGCTTCAGCCTTGCTAGCAGCTAAGTGGCACTAATGTTATACAGAATTCGGGAAGCAACTTATTTGCATGGAAGAGCTCATTGCTCAGCTATATTCTGTAGTCTGTGGAAATTCAGCAGCATCTACTGGATGTAGAGACCCATGAGCTTTGTACTTTTTAAAGTTTTCACAAAAGAGCTAAAATAATTGCCATATACCAGGTGGTTTCACAAAGCCTTTGTCCAGCATTGGCATCATCTTGTTTATAAAAAAACAAATAGATTAGGTCTTTTGTAACAAACAAATGAACAGAAATAAGTAAAATATCAGACATTCTCCCAAACACACAAAAAGGATTAAAACCACCTCTTGAAACACAAATAAATTACAAAAATGGGGCTATTTCTTGTTAAAGCAGTTCAGAGTTATGGCTTAGTTCAGTGATTTTATACAAAATCAATAGGCATAGCATAGTGATGAACTATTTACATTTTTTTTGCTAGATACTAATAATGGTATGCATTTTTCTAATTAACATTATAACAGCTATGACTTTAAAAATGTCTCAGCATGACTGATGGCGTTTCATACTGGCAAATAATACTCTGTATTTGTTTCTCACCTACTTACATGCTACTGCTTGGTGTTAGTGAAGTGTGACCCTGCCAGATGTGCCTGCAGAACTGAAATGAGGACACAGAAGCAGTGAAAGCCTTGCAATCCCTTCAGCTAATTGACACTATTGTGTGTCCAGGAGGATGCAGGGGGAACAGCAGAACAGCAGTTTGGTTCTTCCCCAGACTTCCACGGCAAAGCCACAGCCATGGCATCCTGCGAACTGAAACGCCTTGGTCAGGAGATTTTCCCACTGGTTTAGTGTGAACTTTTAAAGATTCAGATTCTTTGTTGACAATAGGATCTTAATCTTTACTATATTTACATGTTTTATTAGAATCCAAGCAATTGTCCTGGGTGGGATTAAGCAATTTTACATTATTTGGATACAAGTTTTGAAAGACAGAGCATAAGAGTGACACTTTCCTCCCTTCACACCCTTCCCCCCCATCATTCAAAGGCCACCTTATGGAAGAAAATGTGAAGTAAGACACAATTTTTTAAACTAGTATAACACACAATGGTCTAATTTATATTTTGGGATTTTTTAATCTCTTAGATACAGAGCCATCCTTTACTTTACATTAAAAACACCTGTGGATGCTGATGCTAAAGTCCAGAGGGATTATTCAGTTTGGGCAGCAGCTCCTCACAGAGGCAGTCCTCAGTTCCAAGGCTGAGATGGGTCTGAGTCTATGCCCATGTCTCAGAACTTGGTGGTAGCACTTGGAAAACCAATTTCTTTGCTACATGCATTGCTTTGGTCTGGATATCTAGACTGACAATGCCTCAAGGATACCCTGCTGGTGAACCAGCTGGGAAATTGTCTAGCTACTTGCAGAGATAATGCACTGCCTTTGCTCTTGCTGTGGTGCTTGGGAAAAGGAGCTTAATCCTCAGTCTACTTCCTTTCTCCTCAAAAACTTCATATGTTGCATGTGGCAGGGACAGCAAAGGCCAGGAGTGCAGTGGTGACCCGTGTTTGAGCTGGAGGCCATGGAGAGGAGTTGGATGAGGCATTGTTTGGACATGGATGGGGCAGCCTCAACAAGACAGCCCTGCAGCAATCCAGGATGAGCTGACTGCTACACACATGCAAAGGAGAGCAGCTGAAGCTCAGCAAACTGAGCAGAAAGTCAGGAGAGTTGTAAGCCATGAACAAATCTTTACATGTAAAGTGTCTTTGAAAATGTAAAATCTCAGGTTTCTTTTTGAAACATTTGCCCTGCTTCCTCCAGCTTTTGCAGGTGTTATGACTGGGTAGTTCAGATATTAATGATGAGAGGGATTCTTCTCCTTTGCCATATACAACAAGGAGCACAGCAGTCTCTTTCTGCCCTTACAATACATTGGTCTGTTAGTCCTGTGACCCCTATCAGTTACATCTCAAAATATCTTCAGTTTCTCATCTAACATAATTTTCCTGACAGGAGAAATGAGTGGATAACTTCTCTCTTTGTTGGCAGGAAGAGTGGCATGACAGCTGATGAGTGAAGCAGTGGATGCTGAGGGCCAGATTTCCATGCTGCCCACAGTTGGTGGCCACTTTGGGCAGTCTCCAAACACCCAGGGCTGATCAAAGCACCTGAGGTGTTCCTGCAGAGCCCAGCTTCTGCTCTGTTTCACCCAAAAGGAGACGTTTCACAGGCTCTCAGATTACCCTGCCTGATAGGTGGTGATGATTTGCTTAAACTGCAGTCTCATGGTCAAACCACGGTGGTGATGTGAACACAAATCCACTAGCATGGCACAGAAATGTCCCAGTCCAGGAGAAGCCTTGATTGTGACAATAATCAGCACTGGGTCCTCAAGAAGCAGGAAAACCACATGTTCCCATGGCCAATAATGTGACACTTTGATACTGACTTTGACTTAATCAGTTTTGAGGTGACAGCAGGATCTGCCTGATCTTAGGACATATGGTTTAAGTCAGTTATGTAAAAAGAAAAATATTTGTGACACTAGAAATGCAAAACATATGGAATATTATTTCTAGCAACCTGAAAGAAAATGTTGCTAAATAGCAGTTCTTGTCTTCTCTTTAGCAAGGCTATTCTTGGCCTTCATTTGTTTTCCAAATGACATTATTATTCAGTAAATAGAACATGAAGCCAAGGAATTGAAATTGCTCAGTTCCTGGCAAACTTTATTCTCATCTTGCTCAATAATCATGATTATAATGATTTTATTCATAAGTCACATTAAGTTTTTCCCAATGGTAAAATTAAATGCAATGGGAATTGAATTATCTGTTCCCTAAATACAAAGCTAAAAGCAATACATCTTGCTCCTACATGAAACAACTATATTTATGCTCTGGATGGTCAATGACTGAATCAGAAATAACTATTCTGATGAACACTGGCATTCAATTATTCCTTTTCTTTTTGTTTCATAGCAGAAGAAAATGTCAGTCTAATAAATTAGAGCATCGATATCTCTATCTATGGAGACCCCAGAATGTCAGAAAGATTGATACTAAATTTCTGGATGCAGAGTAATCAATGCCATCTGGGAGATCAGAATCCAGAAGTCAAACATGACTGAACAGATTGATTTGTGTCATGTTTTATTATAAAACATGTGCCATCAGCTCTTTACATTTCCATCAGACTGAAGGGGACCAACTTTAAGACTAAATTTGGTGGGAACATTTTGTTGAATTTGGTATCCTATAAAACCAAAGGCTGGATGTAAGTTGCTGAGATTTTGGGTTGGTAGAAAGTAAGTTCTTATAATTGGAGAGAAACTCTGAAAACCAGACACCCAAAGAAAGTACCTGGGGTTGGCATGCAAAATGAAAAAAGTCACATCCTCTTAGTTCTCTCTTGCCTAGTGAAGGTATAATGTGATGTGCCAGGACACCTGAAGGAAACAGGATAACTGCACGAATGCCAAACAGTCTTTTCCCATTGGAATTGAAGCAGATGATTTTTGGAGGAGTTGGGCAAGCAGAGCACACTCACTTGGGGCTTGACACAGCCCTAAACCTGGCAAAGGAGACAGAGAAGAAGAAGTAGGAAAGGCTGCAATATCTTAGATAAAACCTTGCAGCCTTGGGAGATGAGCATTGCAATGTTTTTCTATTTGCCTGGCATTTATGAAGGGTCAGTCTTCTGGGTTTATATTTGTCACATACAGTAAACTGAAAAGATTTGAGGGAAGGAAACTTAATAATAAATCTGCTAAGGCTCTATGAGTATAAAAGGTTCTGTAATAACAGTGACAGCATTTACCTGAGATGCCTGCATTTCTCTGGAGAAAGGTTCCTGTAAAATTTATGGTTGTGATGTTCAGCAACTCTCCAAACTTAAAACAAGTGTGATAATGGTTGAATATTATATATTGCTTTAATCGAGGCTATGGCATGTCCCTGACACAAGTCTTGGAGAACAAATGTCCCCACCAGCATTTTGAAAGCAAAATTAGTAAATGCTTGGGATTACTGAGCACAAAGAGGTTGTATAGTCCTATCCAGGGTGTGGTTGAACCCCAGGCAGCAACCAGGCACACACAGCTGCTCTCTCACTCCCCCACCAGGGATGGGAGAAAGAATTCAGTGGGTAAAATCTACAAAACTTGGGGGCTGACATAAAGACAGCTTAATAGGGAAAGCAAAAGATGTGCACACAAGCAAAGAAAACAGAGAATTAATTCACTTTTTCTCATGGGCAGGCAGGTGTTCAGCCATCTCCAGGAGAGCAGGGCCCCTCATGTGTAATGGTTACTTGGGAAGAAAAATGCCATCATTCCAGGTGTCCTCCTCTTCCTCCTTCTTCCCAACAGCTTTATATACTGAGCATGATGTCACATGGTTTGGAATATCCCTTTGGTCAACTTGGGTCACCTGTCCCAGCTGTGTCTTTCCCCATCTTCCCATTCTCCCCCAACATCCTTGCCAGGGTGCCCATAACAAGAAGCAGAAAAGGCCTTGGCTCTGTGTAAGCCCTGCTCAGCAATAACAAAAAACTGTCTGTATTATCAACTCTGTGTTCAGCACAAACCTAAAACACAGCCCTGTACCAGCTGCTGTGAATAAAATTAACTCCACCCCATCCCAAACAGCACACCATGTTACCATAAGACAATAATAAAAGTTTACTGGAGAGCAAAGCAATATAGCTAGACTTGCTACATTATGTCTGCCTCACAAGGTGTATTTTCTGGAGTATGCTGAATTTTCCTAAAGTTTGCCAAAAGGATTACCTTTTGATAGCTTGGGAAAGTTGATGCTGATTTCCCTGGGCAGACTGAGACAGGGAGCCTTCCTAAGGCAGCACAGGAGCACACCACCGTGTCAGCTGACTCCTCTCAGTGAACACAGTGGCCTCTCAGTGAACACAGAGCAGCAGCTCTGCCAGGCAGGTGTAGGCCAGCCCCACCTGAAATGTGTGGGGCTGGGAGGCCACACAACCCCTAGGGCCAAAATGCCCAGGGTAGGGAGAAGGAAATGAGGGACCAAAACCACCAGAACTGTACTGGGTACTGAGCAGTCCTCCAAAAACCATGGCTTGGTTTACTCAGGACTCTGTCTTTTGGACGTAAACCTAAGCAAATAATGACATCTTATTTCTTTATGAATTTCTCTGTCTTGTTTCCAGTGGACTACATATCAAGAATCCACATCTGTCTGGTTTATGCTGAACTTATGGCTGGAAGCAAAATATGATCTGTGTTGAAACCACATTCCCCCAAATAACAGAATTAATCACCTAATTCAATGGTGGAAGCAGCACATTTAAAAGAAAAACAAGATTTTGATTAAATTAGTTTCATGTATTTGCCTGCATATGTGTATGTAGTATGTGTAAAAGTTTATGCTTATTTACACTTGGCATGGCTGTGGAGTACCAGATGCTCCCTTGCAAGAAAGAGTATGTCCTCTTTTGCCATGAATTTACCTCTTGAACTACAGATGGAAGAACATTAAGATTTACAAAGCTATTACAACTGACATATTAAATTTCATGGGGATATGTATTTTAATTGATAGCCATAAAAGCAGTGCAGTAAAGGTTATCTTGCAACTATATTTGGAAATCACTTTCACAACATCACTTAATTCCTCTAGAAGATATCTTTAATCAAAGAAACTCTCTGCTGATATTATTACATATATTTTATCTGAAAGTGACCCTATTTTATCTTGTTGTAACCTTATCTTATGCATGATTCAGCAAGAATGGGAACTCATTTACTTCCCACAGTTCATTTTACTTCATATATCTTGTGTAGCTTTTCTGTCCCGAAATAGACTAACACAAGAATATAAACACTGGCTGTGATATACTGAAATCCTTGCACAAAAAATGGCTGGCATGTAATGGTGTCCTCAAGCAGCTGACTACAAAATGTTAGAAAACTAACAGAAGGCTGATTTTTTCCCTCCTGTTTTTGTAAAATAAAGATTTTGTGGGGGAAATGTGTGTTGGCAGAAAACTAGATGTTGTAGTGTCTCTCACTACATATAACATCAAATTGTTGTCATCATTAAAAATAGAAGAGAATAAAGACTGTCCTTTTTAACTTGCAACCCTGGGTCATGTCTCTCCCCAGCTGCCAGTGGACAGCCCACATTTCTCCATCAGCACAGTCTGTCCCTCTCTGCTATCAGGTATCAATAACCTGAATAAAGGTATTGTGAGACACATCAATTTAAAAATCTCCCTAGGCTGTGTAAGAGCATCACCCTTTCAGGGCAGGATAACAGCTTGGAGGGTGATTTGACTGGCACTTGTTGCTGTTTCTGTCTGTGTTTTCCCTGCTCCCCTGTTAAAACACAGGGTCTGTTCAGCTGTGCATGGCTGTGGGGAGGCTGGGGCATGCAGGGCTGCAGAGCTGCCTCTGAGGGTGTCTGGAGGGGTGGCTCTGGTGCTGGCTGTGGGGGTGTCTAGGAACGTGACACTTTTTTCCTTTTTTCAACATGGCAGTTACTGTATCATTAAATAACTTACCCAGTTATTTATCCATGAACAAGTGTGTGTTAGGAACTGTATTCATACTGTTCATGAAAGCACAAGTGTTAGGACCACTTTCAAACATGAGAAAGGTGTGAAATGAGAGCCCTGGTAATGTCATGTTGTTTTACCTTGCTGCTGTTGAGCAGCATGTGCCCCAAGCCTCCTGCTCCAGGTCACGGTGAGACATGACTGGACTAGTGACCCCTGGTTACAAATACATGTGCAAAAACACAACAAAGGGCCAGTGAGCAAAGCCATGGAGCAAGCATGGACAGAGCAAGCTGCAACAGCTTGGTAAGATCAGATAATTTCCAGTCAGCATCAATAACATACATTGTGTCATGTATTAGACACCCAAAAGTTATTTGATGACTACTGGACAACGGGCTTGTCAAAGTAGTTCAGCTGCAAGGGAGGAAGAAATATGGCTGTGACTTGGACATGTTCATTGGTTTCAAGGTACAAAAAGGAGAATAATTGGCCAAGTGATTACCAGTGGGTCTGAGTGGTGCAGCATAATCACAGACAACCTGGAAATGGAATGAGCTTGGAGGTGATGGGGTCTGCTGATGACACAGACTTATTGAGAAAGATAAAAACCTAAGGCTGGTTGTTAAGAGCAGCAGAAGAAACTGGAAGTGATGGTGGACTAGGCAAAAAAAAAGGAAATTAGGTTGAATTTAGATAAATGTAAAGCACAATGTAAACTTGTTTGACCTAGCTTAAGCAAAAACTTGGGCTGTAAGTATCATATTAAAATTGCAAGCTCGAAGTTCAGCAGTCACAGAAATGCACCAAACATGAGGAGCTACAAGAAAGGAACAGAGACCAAACCAGAGAACATGGCTGTGCCTCTGAAGCATTGCATGATGTATTTGAATTTGACTTGTTTAGGTAGTTCTTGTCCTCAGATTTCTGCCCACAGGGAACATAATGGAACTGTAAGAATTTTAGAGGAAGGGAAATAGGATGGTTATGGATATAATGCAATTTCCATTAAAGCTCTGATTAATTACACTAGAATGCATTTGCTTAACAATAAATACAGGAGTTACTCTCTAAGGGCACAAGTGTCCTGGACAAGGTAAATATAACAGTGAAGAAAGAGTAGATGGACTTCAGATGAAAAATTCATAGGCCCAAAGGAAATCAAACAAAGTGGTTTTTCCCCATGATGTAGAGTAACACTGTTATTCCTTGCTGCAGAATTATGACTTCCAGTTGTCATTTCCACAGGACCAATGAGAAAAATTCCACAAAGAAAAATCCACTGAAATATAAATTTACCTCTCTCTCAACAACTGTCAGAGGTGTAGTTTTTCAGAGCCTGGAATGGTAGAGCCAGAAGGCCTTATTCCAAGCTTGCCCTGTGCTTTTATTGCTCTCTAGCTGCTGGACTGCTCAGGGCAGAGCCCTGGACTGCCTGTGGTTGTGATCTGGCCACTACTACCACTCTTGTCAGAAAAGTGTTGAAAATAAATACACTTTCCCACATTTTACAGTAATTTTTTCAATACAAATATAAGAAAAGAGTTGAAAAAGCAGTGAAGTGACAAATATCTCACCATGCAGTAATGGATCCTGTGGTAATTGCTGTCCCACTATGGTTTATCTGGAAGATAAATGTCTGTATGCTTTGTCCATCTGTGGTAGGCTTGAACATCTTGACCAATAATCAGACTGACCAAACAGAGACTTTGTGTGAAGTTAACCTGCAGTGTTCAGCCTGACAAAGAGGTCAAAACTGGTATTTTATAACTGACCCAGCTCTGCAGTTCTACTCTGCCAGTACAGAACTGATTGGAACCTGGAGGACCACCATGCTCATATTAATTTACCAGCTAGGATAAATGAAAAATTTCTGCTTATATAAGATAACCAATTTAAATAATTGCTGGCCTTTATACTACTGTTTGCAGAAAGTGCACTGGGGCTTGGTTATTCTTCTGTTATTTCTTAGGATTAATTCAGATTAATCTGAAAGCTCCTGAAACCTTTACACAGTATTACAGAGATCATGCCAGTTCATCAGCAACTTTAGTCACAAGTTTTTTGACTGCATAACAAGTATATATCCTTCCCCTAACCCCTCTTAGAACCGTACTTCCAGTTAATTAAACACTTAGAGGTTGAAAGATTCAGAAAAGTAGAGATGTATTAGGGAGGAAAACAAACAAAACTGAACCCCTGCTTAGTGACTTCAGAAGCATATAATCTCCCTTTGGTCCCTAGTTAAAGGCCAAGCAGCCTTGATGAAAACACATCTGACTTAAAAGAGGAACCTGAACCCTGGAAAAATCCATTGTATAGAAAGACACAAATCATGGTGACACACCACCTGGGGGGAAAATGTGTGGATTAAATATGAAGAAACAAATGTTCTCCTGAGGTTGATGTTTTTACTCATCTTCTATAACCACATACAGTGTGGTATATTTAGTACATATGTTATCTCAGTTGTGGGTTCAAAAATCCTATAAAAACACATCCTACTAAATTCTGGTGCTCTTTTCCAGAAAATAATTATATCCACTTACAGTTGTTTTCTTGGTGTATGTCTTCTTTAAAGGTTTGTGCTTGACTAAAGCTTCCTTCTTTAAAAAACAGACATTGAGAAAACAGCACTGCCAAGAAATCCTAATCAAGATTTAGAACAGCCTGTTGCTATGGAAATAGCCATGGCATCCAATATGACTTCTGCTGTGCTAAAAATAGGTTGAATAAACCAGGAAAGTCTGGCCTGAGTAAAATAAAACAACAGAGTAAGTGAATTGAGTGAATTACATCAATGATACATTAATGGTGCAAATTTAGCCTTTATTAATTATGCTTTCATTGGCTCATTTTTGCCTACGGGCAGAGGAACTGCTTCCCACCAGGCAGGGTGAGTGCAACAGAGAGGAATTACTTGTCCACAAGCACCCAAAAATGAGTTCACTATTTTGCTGAGTATATGTTTAGTTGGAGTGGTTGCATCTTCTCTCACTCAGCAGTGCTGACAATACGGATTGAGAAATCATGTCTTAAGCCTGCAAAAAATAATGCAGTTTTTGGAGAGCAAAAGCTCCCTGCTCCAAGGGACTGTGTGAATGGGGGCTGCAGTCAGGGCTACTGATTATTCTCATGGATTGGCTGGGCCCCAAAATGTCTCAGCCCACAGAGAGCCTGTAGCAGTTTATTCTACAACCCAAATTAAACCAGATACATTGTACAGGTATAATTTCTATCCCATCAAACTCCAAGACATGGTAGTCTGCATCTCCAGCCCTCTCATCTGACAAGCCCCCTGCACCAGTTCTGTCCTTTCAGCTCCATCACATCCCACTCACTGACTTAATTTTGACCTGCTAATATTCAATAGCTATGCTACTTAAATTGATGCTAAAGTATCATGCTGCATGGAAAAAACTGACCACAAGTTCAGGAGCAGCAGGGTCTAATCCTCAGTCTATTGCAACCTCAGTACTTGAGGCTCTTGAGCCCTTCTGTTGTTTAGTTTGATCCCTAGTTCAAAGATTACTGAAGATACAAATTTTTATTTGTGCCTGGAGAGTTAATGTCCTTAGAGGTGAATCAGGATGATTTGCACCTCCTTCTCGTCCTGGCTCTGGATGTTTTCTGTTCCAGGTAGATCTCATCACTTTGACAATGCTTAAGAATGTGGAATTAGTTTGAAGATGGGGCTCAGATCATGGAACAGGAGCTGAGTGGCTCCTGCCAAGCATAATGTGCAGTACATGCATTTTGGGGCTGGAAATTGTGGGTGCAATGGTGACCGAATTCTTTACAGCAGTGGCTTTACAGCACTTCCACATGCTGGGCAGGATTGCCCTGCACATGTACAGTGTAACTATATGTACGAAATGCAAAAGCTGCTTTTCTGTGTCCCCTGCACCTGAATAATATCTGATTTTAGACCTGGGCAGTCATCTGACTGCTGCAAAATCTTCCTGCAAAACTATGCTTTTGGAGAAAGATGTGATATTTGACTTACAACATGGAAAACCGATATTATACAGGGTGCTTAAGCCTAGTGTTGGCAGATGGATCTTGGAAGTCTTTGTCCTGTGTATTATGAATCCATGTCTTAATATCCAGTGCAGCTCCTCGTAAGCCATCTTATGCCAGTGATGACTACAGTGAAAAACTACTTTTAAAAACTAGAACAAAATTGTCTGGTTATCTCAACTGAAATTTGCACCTTTTAATTTAACCTGATACAGCCTCAGGATCAAAAAAAGAAACAGGAAGAGTTAAGCCCAATGTTGGTAGAAGGACATGCTCTAAAAGCCTGATTATCCAGATGGAACAGATAAATCTGTTACTCTTTCTCTAAATATCAACACTGCATAATTAGCAGCTGCTAAAATAATGGAAGCCAATTGAAGAAAAACATGGTATACTCTACATTCATTTATTAAATACCTTATGTTTCCAAACAGAGCTTTCCATATTTGCTGCAAAAGTCTGTAGCCTCACGCTTTACACAACTGAGCAAAGATGACAGCACTGAAATGAGCTATTACTATTTCCATCAGGAAGATATGGGGAACTAGTCTGTGTCTTTGAGGCAAAAATATATATTCATCAAATGGAAAAGCTTTAAAAAGCAGCACTATCTAAGATATCAGCACCCCGTCTCCCTTGGAGACAGCTAAACCCCGTATTTATCTAAATTATCTTGGTAATATGACAGAGTGATTGCTCACTAATGGTCAGTAACAGTTTTCTTTGTCATTTTCCTAGTCATTACCTCCTCAGAATGAACTCCAGAATAAACTGCTGATGCATCGTGACTAGAATATAAAGCTTATCATCACAACAGAAACCATTTCTATTAAACTCACAAACCTGTACATTGGACTTCTGACATTTTCACTTACAAAAAATAATACTCCTCTATTACAGTCTCTAGAGATGAGCTCTAGATGAGCCTAGAGATATCTTATTCTTAAAACAGAAGTAAAGTAGTATTTATTTTGCACAGCTGTCTTCTATTTTCTTTCTTTTCTCCTCACAGCTATTCATGCACAGAAGCCACATTCTCTGCAAAGAGCACAGCTCAAACCAGGCTAGTTTTGTAGGTACTGTATTTCATGGCCAATTCAGCAGTATTTTTTAATTTGGATGTTTAAGTCTATTTGCCCTTTTTCAGTGGCTGGAAAGAATCACTGATTACACAGTCTGCCCGAATCTCATTTTCCCTGCTGAGTCTGAGAAAAGCCCTCACAGAAGGTTTGTGCACGTGGCAGCTGCTTGACTCCTTCTTCTCCTCTCAAAGACTGGAAATTCTCAGTGCTGACATCCATTGTCTTTATTTCAAATTAAATGGAGCTGATTTTTTGAGCTGCCAAGGTGGAGGAGACAAAAAACTCAATCAGGAGGAGCCAAAGTGCTGCCATGTGAAGCTGCCTGACTGAGGCAGCGCATCAGCCTAGAAAAACTGCACTAGGGTGACCATAAAGGAGGATTGTATCTTCCCCTGTGTTACAACAAATGGGTGTGTACTGATCCTTCAGAGTGTCCTAAAGGCCAGAGTGCTGGGGAAATGCTCTCTGCACTTCTGACTTTCTTTTCTGCAAGAGGGGGTCCTGTCTGTTTGGTGTGGAAGTGGTCACTGGCAACATGGGCAGCCACAGAATGACTCCTCTTGTGAGCTGCCAAATATTCTTCTAACCTTGCAAAAAAAATTGCACAAATAAGCTATATATATAAAAAGCTAACAATACCATTTTTGAGCTTTGCTGTAATTAGGAGGGAGGAGAGAATCATAGCAAACTCTGACTCCTAAGAAAGTAGGATCCACCTGAAAAGTCTCATATTTCTAAGTCATCAGGGCACAAGGAATCAGAGAGATCAAATTTCTCTTTCTCTTATAACAAGCTACCAAGCCAGATGATTTCCCTTGAAGTAAAGAAAATTCCATTTATCTTTGCTAACCTAGCTTGAGCATGGAGTTCAGGTCAGGACCATGAAGGAGTTCAGGTCAGCTCGACCACGAGCTTGGCTCAGATCATTGGAGTTCATGACCATGGAGTTCAGGTCATGTCTTCAGTTTAGCTAATCCACAGCTGCACAGTTTGCAAAAGAAAAAGAGGGCACAGAGCTTCCTGAGGTGCCTTTTATAGCTGACCCCCAAGAATAGGCAGTGGTTACTTTAATGCATCCTATTTTTTCCAGAAAGTGCCATCTGGGAACATCACAAATGCTCCTACCCCCAGAGCACTGGAGCAGAGAGCTCAGGGAGGAGCAGCCCTGAGCTGGACTTTCTGCTGAGCCATGTCCTGGGGCTGTCCAACTCTTCCCTCTCCAAGGCTTGGGCTTGCTTGTGACAGAGGATGATGCAAAACACTGCCAGCAGCTTTCAGGCACATCTTTCCAAGAAATGCAGATGTATTATTTCTTTTTTAAAGGGAGGGGAAAGACATGAAGTTGAAGTCTGACCATGATTAGACTTTTCATGTCCAGGTTGCTTCAATCCTTCCCTGGAACCCAGTGGTGAAGATTTGCAGATTTCTGTCTATGTGCAAAGAGTAGATCTCCTTGGCAGGCAGTGTATTTACCTGATAGGACAATGAAGGACTGGCACAGAAAGGAAACATTTTTCCCTGCCAAAGTGTTGGTGCATGTCTATTCAACTTCTGCTTTCTTATTTTCAAAAAGCCATCTGAATGTAATCAGTCTCCCTGAGGGCTAAGAAACTAAAGAGTGACTCTGTTTCACACGCTGAATGGGCTGTGGACCAGGGGGTTGTCCTGGGCCTTGTGTGTCCTGCCCCATGGAGTGAGGGAGTTATGCCTTCAGCATGCAGGAAGAATTCCCACTACATCCAAGGATTAGCATGAATATACTTGTTGTCTATTAGTCTGAAACTAGATTAATTTTCTAGATGTAGGGTAAGAAACACAACGGGAACCTGAGAGTGTAAGACCCAAGAGGCTGAGCTGCACCAAAGCTCAAGTGAGCTCATTACCATACCTCCAGTGCCCAGCACTGCCTGGGTATCCACACTGGGCACTTTGTGGCAGCAACTGATTCCACTGTTTCATTATGCATTCTGTAGCAAATTACTTCATCTTTTGAGACTTGCTGGAAATGTCATTTAATGTCCTTCAGTTGCTGCCAGTGAGAAACATTCACTACCTTTTCACCTTCTGTATACATCTCTTTCCCAAGTCAGGAGTTTTAATCTGATCTTATATGGAACATATTCCCAAAGACAAGATTTGAATGTTAAATGACTAATTTGCAAATCAACTAACTTAATGAAATGTTTTTAAATAAAGCTAATACGCCTCAGAAGAATACCTATTTTAAGATGGAGATCAGTTCAGATAGCACTGAGATAGGTAAGATTATTTTCACTGTTTGATCCTTTGCTCTTGGGACAAATTAAAACACTCAAATATTTGAAAATATATATATTGCAATAAAGAAGCAGTAAAAATATCAGCAGGAACCACCTAAGTATGCGTGGGAGAGGTAGGAGGAGGTGGGAGGAAAGGGAGTAGGAGTTTAACCTAGCATAGAAAAATCCCTCCCCAAAATCATTTGAATGCAAAAAGAAATGAATCTATTCTATATATTTCCCATTATAATGAGTTATTTTTGCTTCAGGCTGCCAATCATTTCTGATGACAAAGACTCCAAACCTTCAAATATCTTTCATCATGCTATATTGCATGAACTAAAATTAAATGTAACAGAGGGTTAAGAAGAGATATTGAAAATTTTGCTAAATTTATCAACTAGAAAAGTGGCAAGGGCTAATTTATAAGAAAATAATTTCATTCTCAGAGGTGATTTAATCTATCTTTCATGACTGTGTCTAAGAAATGAGCAGGCTATGTAAGCAAAATAGCTCTTTCCAAAATGTGCAGTAGATCTGCAGATAGATGTTTTGGTCTTTAAGGAGATTTTAATCCCTGTTTGCACAACTCTGAATCCAAGTTTTCAAGTGGCCTTGCCTGAGGGGAAAAACAAGGTAGAGGAAATAGGAACACATGGAAGAAATGTCACTATCCCAACTTGGTGAAAGGAGAAGTCTTATAAGAAACCAGCCCCATGCCTGGATATGCCCTGCTGGTGACACCAGGGTACCAAAGGGGATTATCAGCCAGGAATGAAGGCCAGGGGTACCTCAGGGCATCCCCTCTGGCACTGAGAGCACACAGTACTCACTGCTGATCATGTATGTGGTTCTTTCCTTACCAGCAAGGCCCCTGAAATGGACAAAATATATCCTAACTTTCTGTGTTATTATTATTATGGATGTATTTACAGGGAGACTGAATTTTTAGGAAAAGAAGTTTTGTTATTTGGAAAATGAATGGGAGGCCTTTTTTGACCTTAAATGACTTGCACAATTCTCTAATCCTCTCAGAGGCAGCCTCATCACGCCACACAAACCATTTAGAGGAACTCCAGGCCACTCTAAAATCAGGGGGCATATGATTAGCATTAAACCAAAAAGCATTTTAATCCTGCTGCAAGATTAAAAGGGTGCTGAAAAACAACGTGGTGTTCCTGTTTCCCTCTGAACAAGATATTTCATTTCATAACAACAGGAAGCTCTAGAGAAGAAACACCTGCACACTGAGGTGGATGAGCATGTGGCTGGAGGACTTTCCAGCTTTTATCCATCCAGCTATTAACTCCAGGGCAGTTACTCCAAATCTGCATCAGTAGGGCAGCCCCTGGTCTCCAGCCATCAGACCTTGCTCAGTTCTCAAATGGCTTATCTGAAGCTCCCTAATAGAGAGGCTTACAAATAAGTGGCTCAGCTTGGTAAAAGCCACTTTATAAGCTGCCTGCTACAATACAAAGCTTCCTTCTTTGATTAAAAGGTACTAAATTTATGGGAAGACAGCAGTGGTGCGCCTTCCTGACGCTTATTGAGAGCAAACTGATTTACGAGAGCAGAGAATCCAATAAAAATTTATAGATTGAGTCAAAACCTTTTTGGTGGAGCTAAAAAAATATGCTTTTAGATATTTGTAAATTATGAACTGCTTCCTGGACTTAGAGACACAAACTGAGCACTTTCAAAAATCTCTCCCTACTTAAAAACTGTGAATATGGGGCTGAGACTGTCCTATTTAATTATAACAGCTGGCTGACCATCAACACCCTGGGCTATCTGTAGTGCAGTGGGATCAGAAGTGCTCTGAAGGTGACTATTTCTTTATGCAGGACTGAGTGATCCGGGGCCATCAGGCTTCTATTTTTTACAATGCACAAAAATATCTGAAGCTCCTAAATCCAGGCCATAGGCTGAAAATATAAGGAGGCATTACTGCCATGCTGCCATTCTTCTGTTATTTTATATGTTGAATTTGGTCTTGAACCAAGACTGGACAGGGATTTGCCCTTTCTATCCATCAGTTTGTTCAGTATCTATAATACCTGCCATGATAAGAAAAAAAATCCAGGGTACTGTGCTAAGATGGAGCACCTATATTTATTCTCTCATCTATTTTCCATTGTTCATGGCAAATTTCCACTCCAGCTAGTGAAAATTATAGTATATTGATGGAAGATTATTCAAAATCTTGACAGAGAAGAAACAGAAAAATCAAAGGGAAACTTGCAGATTCAGCATCTTTATTACAATATAATAATATCAGAGTGTATGTTTTCTTTTGAAGACATTCCATTAACATGTTCCCTTGCCTTGGATTCTTGGATTTAAGAAAAAAACTCTTAACCAGCACTTGATGGAAAATGTGCTGCAAGAGAGCCTGGTGCTATGGTAACAGAGCTGCATGCAGAGCCCCTGTGACTGCACTGAAGCAGGAGCCATCAAACACCAGCTTCACTCCCATCCAGTTCAACTGGAAGAGCCACTGTCATTTTGAGCATCATGAAATCTCTCCTTTTGTTTCTATGTCAATGCAGGATAGTCTTTCTGCAGATAATTTCCCTTTAAGGTAAGATTTTTAGGGGAGCATGCATACAAATGATGTCAGACCAATTGATTTCTTTGAAAACACTTCCTTTCCTCAGGGTTGAACACCCAGATAGCTACTTCTGCATCTTAGATTTACTCGTGGTTCTGTTACCCTACTTTGCAAATTGTCCATGAAATACAAGGAACTAAATGTATATACCAAAGATCTGAAAACAATAAGCACACTTTGCCTTGTGTTTACCAAGTGGCCAGTGGCCTCCCAAATCTGCATTTTTGAGGTCTGATTTCAGGCACCATAGTAGGTGTGTGCAAGCAGATAGCAATTCCTTCATATTAAACTTCAATGACCATTAGTCATTTCTGAAAATGTAAATTGCTGACTGTGTGCATAAAAGGGCTGGTGGGATCACGGTCCAGAGGTGGTTGAAAATGGTATCTTATAAACAGACCCCAAATCCCTAAAGAGATTGCCTGACTTGAACTATAAACCTCTGCAGTTATTTCTTAATCTGCACTTACTTTCAGACCCTTGGATAGTTTCATGGATAACAAACAAACAAACAAATAAACAAACTGAAGTTGCTAATTTTAAATTGATTGCAAATGCAGCAGTACAACTAATTATGCCTAATGTTCTAACTTGATAAATGGATCACAGCAGAAAAGGGAAGGGTACCTGGCAGCTCTGTGTTTCCAGGGCATGTGTGAGGTGGACTTATGTTCACTTTAGGAGATTAATTTGGTTGCTATGGCCCCAGAACTTTATGGCAGGGATTGTTGGCTCTCCCAGCTCTGTATCCCATGGAGAAAGGTGCTGTAGGTAAAGACCCATCCCACCCCATGTGAGAGCCTCACTCCCTGCATCCACAGCTTGGGGAGGCCTGAGGAAACACTGTGTAGCCCAAAGAAGCCAAAGAAGCTGGGGCCCTGGAGTGCTTCTCATTCATTCACAGGACCATAGAGTCTGGGAAGCTGAGACCAGAGGTCCAGCAGATGTGAGCAGGGGATAAGGCACAACTGAAACACACCTTGTTAAAGAGAAACAGCCTCATGATTTTAAAATGGTTGTAGAGTAAGCCTGCTTTCATCTTCTACCAGACAAGACAATAGTGCTCATTTTTCCCCTTGAAAAGAAGAAAAATGAAGACTGCAAATAACATCGTGGCCCTTAAAAAAAAGAAGGCACAAACATTGAACAGATGTACTGAACAGCACTTCAGTAAAGACCTCCAGGATATGAAAACCTGCCCCAGTGTGATGTTGGAGAGAGAATTTTTTGGAAGGAAATTACTTTCTTTTGTTTGCAAAGTGCTCCTCAGGAAGTTGTGCCCAGAACTGCATACAGCTGTAGTGCTCAGGGTGTTGTGGCAGCAGTTTCCCCACAAGTGAGGCATAACAAGTGTTTGCACATTTAATATGCAATGCAGCAAGTACCAATGCAGAGGTGCAGAACAATAACGGGATATTGCTCATGCAACTTTCTTCAAGTGTTTTTGAATGTTAGATCCTGGTGGGACTTATCATTTGATAAGCAAATGCACAGAGTATATCAAGAAGTGGGCCCATGTCATAGTAAGAACATTACATGACATCTCAAAGATATTTACAATGACTTTCACCCTGCCTGTGTTTATGGCAAGATGCTGCCCTCACTGTCCTCTTGTCTCTCTCTAGTTTCCTCCTGCTGTGCTCAGGCAGCCACTGGCCCTGAGGAGTGGAAACCCAGAGGAGTGGAAACATTGTGAGGAGGAGCACAGAGCTACTTCAAAAAGTCACTTAGAGATGGAGCAGCTGAAAGCAAGCTCCCATCAGTCAAATCTGTGTCTGGTGTGCAGATCCAAAAATAACCCTGCACAGTCTGTGAGAGGTGACAGCCCACTGCAGCCTCTGCCTTGCCTTGGCTCAGCGTGTCCTCACAAGGCAGGGGCAGCGTGGCTGTGGCGGATCCCTGGTGCTGCCAGAGTGAGCCTGCCTGGGGCCCCAGGAGGAAAACAAGCACCCAGTGAAACATGAAGGCAGATCCTTTGCGTGATGGTGTGGTGGTTCGGTGCAAACAGTTGTCCAGACAGCAGCCTAAGACAAATCAATACCTGTAATAAGGCTCATCATGCTCCAATAACTGCTGCAATCTGCATAGGAAGACTCATGCTGGATGAAGGGGAGATGTGTGCTCCTGAGGGAAAAGGCACTTAAGAGTAAATTCTCATTAAGTGAAAATTATTTGCTGATGAAAGATTAAGCCAGCTGGCAACTGGACAAAAGATGGATGTATGGCAGGGAAAGAGCACATAATGTTTTCTAATAGATTCAGCTGAGGTCTGTGGTGGTGATATTCAATGTAAGCTGCACAAAAAAGTGCAGCTTTGCTTCCAAGCATAGCTACTTTTTAAATTCCTTTTTAAGAATTTTCCTGATATTCCTACAGAAGAAAGCCAAGACAGATCTATCTGAAAATAGCTAGAGAGACTATTTTTTATATCTCTAATTAAATATTATAAAGAAGTACACTTCTGGGGAAAAAAAAAATGCTCATATTGTAATGTGGGGGGTTTTTCCCAAATGTGTGGTTAGGCTGTTAGAGATAAGAGCATTTATGATTTTCTATATAGATCTGATGAAACAGCTTCTTCATTTACATTTCAAAGAAGGAATTGGATGGGTGAATTATGCAAGAAAAGAAAATAAGACAGCAGCAAAAGAAGGAAATCAAAATGAGAGGAGCATCATACAGCTACAAATACCTCCTGGAGTTGCTCACTGTAACTTCATGCCTGACAAATGACAAACAAATTTTGACCATTTTACTCTAGGAATAAGAGCAGGCATCATGGTTCAGGGATGAGGGGGAGCATTTCAAATGCTTTTGTTGCTGATTATTGGCTTCACACCACTAGTTAATGGCTCTTTAGATGTGCCCCGGCAAATAACTCGTCCTCGACACACCCGAGGAGTGCTGCACCCATGCAGACAGAGCCTGGCTCCCACCAGTGTCCGTGGGAAGCTGGATGTGATGTCCCTCGGGATGCTGCCGACCCGGAGTCTCTGGCGCTGCGCTGCTGCAGGCAGCGGGACCGGCGCAGAGGAAAGCTCTGCACTCCCACCACTCGCTGTGGCCACACGCAAAGAACTGAAGGCCAGGGTGGGCAGGCTGTCTGCCTCGGCTGCCCTGCCTCCTGCCACCGGATCTCGCAGCCAGTCCGTCCTTCCCTCCCTTCCCAGCCAGCAGCAGGCGAGAGCCAGCAAGCCCCAGCTGCAAAGGGAGCAGCGTGGCCGAGACAGAGTGAGTACAATGATTTAAGCAGAGTTGTCAATGGAAAGGAAATTAGTTGGAATCTAAATCTAACTAAAAGAAACTACCCAGATTACCGACACTGTAAATTGGATTCAAATTAAATCCTGCGGGAAAATCGATGGAAAGCGATAAGCAAGTAAGTCAAAACGACGGCAGGAAGAGGCAGACGCTCCCTGAGAGCTTATTCGAGAGAACCAGTCAGAAGTAGAACAGAAAATTTAATTGAGCCAATCCAAATCTAAATGGTAGAAAAATAAAGGGAAATTTGAAGAGATTAGAGAGAAAGCCCAAGGAAAGTATTTTTAAGAAGGTTATAAATCAGTACACAAAACAGAAAATGGGAGGGAAATTAAAGAAAGGAAAAAGGCAATTTTAATTATGTCTTAAAGTAAGTGAAATTAAGTGCCTGGGAGTAGGTTATTTATAGCATGCATTTGTTTACATGGAAGTAGACTTTAATTGGCATGAAGATGTTGTTTTTCTGAAAACTGGCTGCTTTTTTTTTACCTATATGTGCTGTTAAAAAGCCTCTGAAATGCATGTGGCCTCACTCCATGCACTGAAAAACAGTTTTTTCTCTCTCTCTCTTTTCCTTTGCAGGTTCCTCCCTTACAGAGGAGCTGCTCAAGGCTGTGGGCAGCTGGAACAGCCTCCATCCTGGCAGCCTCCCACGAGGGCAGGGCACGGGGAGCCTGTCCCGAGGTGAAAGGCTTTACCTTTCCTTGGCTATACCTACAGTACCACTGGATGTCACTGTTGTTTCACAAAAGACAAAAATCTTACTGCGATCTTTTTGACAGATAACGTTTAGTACATAAATATATACATGTATTTATATTCTCTTTCCCACAACTTTTCTGCACAAGGATTGAAATTACAGGAAGTCTGTGCGACCTCCTGGCTCTCACTCACATTTTTGATGACTATTTTTATAGAGACAGTGTTTGTGGGTCCTTTTGTGGCACTCTAAGAGGCATCTCTTCCACAAAGAATCGCTTTCTGCTGTGGTAATGTAGAGTGTGACAGAGCTGCCACAATAGATTTCAGTTGTTTTGTGGTTTCTTTTCTTCCATTTGTTTTATTTCCAGGGAAGTATTTCAACTCACCTCAGCTGGACTGATTGCAGCTATGTTGGGATGGAGGTGTGAGCTGCCTGTGGAGCAGCAGCATCTGGTGCTGTCTGTGTGGAGCTCAGAGAGGTGGGCACTGCCAGGGCAGTGCTGCCCATAAATCAGGATTACTCTGGATGCATCTGCTTCCCTCCACTGTTACAGTGTGCAGAGACTGCCCCTAAATCTCCTGTACCTCCTGTACTAAGAGTCCATGTGAAACTCAGACCCTATTCCTTACAGAGGAAAAAGCTCTTTTTTCTTCCCCATTGGTTGCCTGGGGTTGTATTTAGCTGGCCAAATGAAGACAAATAACTCTCTTTAGAGTCAGTGAAGAGGAACAGGCAATTCCAGGAAAGTGATTCATCCCATCTGAAAGAACACTTGTAACAGACAGGTGAGGAAGGTAAAGGCTTTTAGGCACCTATTTCTGCTGAGGAACACTGCAGAAACCTTCAGTGACTGGTCACACAAGAAGACTCCTACTCATTTTTCCTGGTACAGGCACTCCTACAGCAGGGTTTGTGTGAACCAGTATGCAGACCTTTTCTACAGAAACTCCACTCCATTATTAATCATTTTTGAGGTAGCCCTTGACACATTTCCCTAATGCTGAACATTCCAGAAAAGGCACATGATGCCCAGTGACTCACCTCAAAGTGGCCATCAGGAACTCTGCTATCTCCATCCAGGAGCTGAGAATATGTCAAAGAGAGCCCTCAACAGCCCTGCTGAAACACATCAGGAGCTGACCCAACAATCTGGCAGTATGGACAGCAGCCCTGCTGTGCCCAACAAGGCTTGTGGTGCCATCTCCTAATCAGTGCTGCAGCTTATGTGGGAAAGAAAATATTCTGTTGGTGGCAGCTACATAGACCTCAGTTCCAGTCCCAGGCTCCCAGAGGTTTATCTGGTACACTGAGGACAACAAAACTGATGTTATGTATGACAGGACATGAAATGCAGTGCTGAGAAATTGGTCCTCTATTTGCATGAAAATAGTTAATCTCTGTTCTCCCTCTCACACCCATCTCAAGCAACAGTGTAGTGACTTCTCCAAGACATCCTCAACCTCCCCCAGCATGACTGGTCCATGCAATGAGATAGCAACTGTGGACTTCGGTACAGAAGCAGAGCATGAGAGTCCAGCTCCTTTTAAGGAGCTCCTAAGAGGTCAGACAAGTCAGAGTAGGGTAAATAAAGATAATAAGAAATTTTTGACAGCTGCCTGTATCACTTAATGGGAGAAAATGAAACAAAGAGACAAAGATTGATAATAAATGCCTAATTATTCCAGTGAGGAGTTAACATATTTGGGGCTAAAGGTCATGAATGCAGACTGGCCTAAGAGATTTGCCAATTTTAATTAAAATTTATGCTAAAACAACAAGGAGGAATAATGTGTGCTGTGCAAATTGAACAGGAGACTCTTAAGTCCCGGCTGTTTCTAGCAGCACTCTTTCAATTTCATATCAATAAATAAAGGAGCGTGGAAAGACTGCTGTTATTTAATAGAGCACAGCAAAATGTCTGAATCATGCAAAATTAGTTTCAGGGAATCAAAATGATAAGACATTTCTAAAAATAAGGCTTTCTAGGGTAACTGCTCAGAGCGGGGCTCCCCTGGGGCGTGACGGGCAATTCCTCCATTTCTCCACGGCACAAACCTCTGCGTCTTTGGGCTGCTGGCACCTACAGAGACAAAGGCAGGAAACTTGTCTCTCCAGTGTGTGCACAGGCAAGCCAGCTGCATCTTCTAGGTCTTATTTTGATGACGACCAGGAGGTTTGTACCCGCCAGGCAGCCTCGGGCACTGCTTGGAGGTGTGCACTGCTGCGGGGCTCCAGCCGGGCTTTCGGCGCGCCCTGCTCGCCGTCGGGGGCTGCCGTGGAGCCGAGGCTGCTGCGCTGCCTGCCCGGCCACAGCCCGCGTACCTGGCAGGCAGGGCTGCGGCCACATTGTGTGTACAAAATGAAGCAGCCTGCGGGGAGCCCAGAGAGACGTGCGAGGTGTGGGGCAGCGTGAGATTCCACCCCGCTGCCTCCTCCAGTGCTGCGGTGGTTGCACGATGCCCCAGGGGTGCAGGGAGACGAGTAACATCCCCGTACCCTCACTTCTTCCCCAGCTCCGCGGCTCCTTAGGACAGAGAGCAACACTAAAAACATCGGGGTTTCTATATTTGTCATCATACGAATTTCCCCCTAATTTGTTGCCATTATTTCCATCGCTCAAAATGTGACCAGTGATTTACAGAAGATGGAACAAGCCTGATCCTTGGCTTCCCAAGCTGTTTCATGCCACAGCCGTGGCGATCTAACCCTCTTCACGCTCGTGGCTCGGGCACTTGGAGATCGTCACGGGCCGGGAGCCGGGTGCCGTTGTTCCTTCCCGCCCCACGGCACAGGGAGGCTGCGAACAGCGCCGGGACCGCGCCGAGCCCTGCGCGGGGACTCGGCCGCCGCGGGAGCTCCTCCTCGCGGCTCCGAGACCGCGCCCCAGGGAGCCCCATTCCCCTGGGAGCGCTTCGAGGCGGGGAAGCGGCACCCCGGGAGCGGGAAGCTGACAGCACCGCTGCGCAGCATCCTTTCAAGAAAGCTTTTTGCATTTGCTGTTATCTCCACGAGTCATATGTATGCAAATTAAACACGGCTGGTAGCCGCTAAATAGGTATTTCTTGCCAAAAATATCTGCTCTCTGGGGTCTCCACCCTCTCGCGTTTGCAAACTGCATCAGATGCCGCATAAGACATCCCCCAAAATGTACTGGCACTCATATCAGTATCAGGCAAGAAGTTCCCATCCCTCCCCACTTTTTCCCTTTAATCTTTCTTTTCTTTTTTTCTTTCTTTCTTTTTTTTTTTTTTTTTTCCTTCCATCATTTTAGGTTTTTACTTTTACATTTCTAAGCAATTAATTTTTTGGCTCCCATGTAGGATCCACAGGTGGGGAATGACTGATACGCTCCATCTGGTTGCTGCTGATAAGGTAATCCTGGGAGCTGAGGGCAATATCTCCAATAAGCTTAAACCGCAGCAGCCTAATCTATTTGCAAGAGAGAACAAGCCCTGCAGCCAATATTGTTATTTCTCGGGAACAACTGGGCACAGACAGCACTTTCACAGGAGAGGTGGGAGGGTTTCCACCCTCCTATTTTTCCTCTGGGAATGATGATTCACTCGGTATTATTGTACCCCCTCTTAGAAAAAGTTTTGCTTTGAAATTTGCCCCCCAAACCCATGATTTCTGAATCAAATCATCACTTTGCTTCTTTACATCCCCTCACGGGTCCTTATTTATTCTTCCCCAATGCAATAGGAAAAGATGACTGTTGGCTTTGGGTTGATAATAAATACTATTTTCTGTAACTTCCATAAAACTGTGATAGCTGTGGAGTTCTGATGTAGGGTGTGATGAGAGCAACGGAGTGTGCTTGGGGTGCCCTCTGCAGATGAAGGGCTCTGCCCTGTCCGCTCGGTTTGGGTTTGCGGCGGCAGCCAGGGGACTGTGCCCAGGACTGGCACCACGGCGCACTGAGAGCCGCGTCTCCTCCCCTCGGGGAGCTGTCCCGCGCTAGGGCACGAACCACGCAGTGCTGCGCCGACAGCATCACAAACCAGCGCCAGCGCTTTCCTGGCGCCCGTTTCAGGGGATTTCAGCCAACAGCTTTGGGGTTTATTTATTGATGATTTCTGTTCTGAGCTTTCACTGTGCGCTTACCAAATACCTCCCCTAGTTTTCCCCGAGCCAAACTCGCGCTGCGGGCTTAGCAGCCGAGCC
>VZRX01018186.1:0-31367 GCA_013398075.1 Notiomystis cincta | reverse complement strand
TGGCTTTCTTTTTCTTTTTAACACCTCTCAGTTTGATCCCAAGTAATTTGAAGTTATCAAATAACTGCAATGAGGACGTATGGAAGGGTCAGGAAAATATTTTGAGGACAGAAGAAAGATCAAAAGCAATCTCTTCAGAAATCAATAAGCCTGGAGAATAATAGTAAGTTCTTCCACATATCTGACTTAGGGGATGAACATTTCTAGATCAGACCAACAAAGCAGATGAACTAAAGTGCAAGGACTGGTAACAAGCAAAATGTTGACACTCTGACACAGAAAAAGAGCCAAAACAGTACTTAGTTCTTGTTAATAATTGTATACTCTCCTGTTCTATTTCTAATCAGCAATATGATGGGTGATAAGAGAGATTATACCCAGTGAAGTAATTAAGTAATCCTTAATTTTCTACTGATGTTGCAGACAGAGACCATTAAGACCCGAAACTGTGTGAACAAGTAATTTTTTCATCTGGAAAACTAGCAGATTTTCATAGAGCCAGTCAAGTGAAAAGACATCTGTAACTAAATAATATTAATGACCTAAGCACAGATTTAACAGTTGCATTACTAACTCTCTGGAAATGTTTGAGTAACAAATTTCTTAAAAGGTAAAGCTCTGTCTTCAAGTTCACTTGATTTAAATCTATCAGTTTTTAGATGTGACATCATTTTTACTGTTGCACTATGCCCAAGACTTGGTGATGGTTGTTCCATACAGAGGATGATTAGTATGCAAAACCCCCAAATGTCTTACTGTACCACATAAAAGTGGCCCATATGAAAAGAAGGATTCATGAAGTAAAAGATGGCTAAGTTTAGAGATTTTCTTGTTGGTTCTGAGCTCTAAACACAAATTAGCTTCTGGCCATGATAGCTGAGAACTAGATTCGGGAGAACAGAATTTCTGTTGTAGTCCTCCTCATTGTGCTCTGGATAAGTCTGGCATTCTGTCAGGAACAGCTAAGGAAAGAAATGAGCCATCTGATGGTAGACCTTGTAGCTGTGCTCATCTGATGTGCATTTGTGCAAGAGTTTGAAAGGAATCAGGCATGGTGCTTTAGTGGGAAATGGGGAAATTTGGCAATGAAGTCTATGGCTCTCATTTTGAACCATACTGCGAGTTATCCAGGCATCCTGGACCAAAAACATTCATGACCTACTAAGAGAGTTTGTGAATGAATCCATGGTTGTTCTTTCATTTATCTGTGCCAAAATTCTACGGTGTTACCCACTCAAAAACTGGATACCAATGTAGACAATTAAAAATCCTAAGTATCTGGCTCTTGCCTTATAGAAGCATAGAAGGATATGAATATATATGGAACAATGAATTCGGAGGAAATAATGACGTGGTAAAATACTGGGACAGATGTAGAATACTTCTATTGGTTGTGGTGAAATACTTGAATTTACAGTAGGATAGTGGAAAATAAGTTTTCAATCTTATCTTCTCAACATTGGGCCCCATACTATTTAAGAAATTCTAAAGAATGATACCTGTTTTATTAATTGCATAGCCCTTAAAGTATTTAAGTGACTTTTTTCTCAGTCGCCCCATGGCCAGTTCGAAACTGTTAGAAATTGCTAATAATCTGACTTTAAACATTTTCCATGGGTATACAGCAAGTTTGAGAAATGCTCTGCTCAGTCAGCTCTCCTGTGTCTGACCTAAGAGTCAGATCTCTTTTGAAGGGATTATGAAAGTATTGAATACACTGTCAGGGGACTATAACAGGAAAATCAACAACTCCAGTGACACATGTATCCAAATGAGTACTTTTATCACAGAAACCTATCAACTACATGACCTTTAGGACACTGTAACTGAGAAGGTTGTGGGTTTTTAACAAACCAATTAACATTCCCACAGAAAGCCTAAGATAAAAGGAAGGAAATCTGTTGGGTTAAACAAAAACATGAATCTTCTGATGGATGACTGTAGAACAGATTGGTGTTCTCCCTCTCCCTGCTATTATTGACCCAAGTTACTTTCCCATAGCAAGAATGAATCCCGCTACTATTAGTTTCCCAGAATTTTTTCTTTATCTTGCAGCTGAAATTAGGAGAAATCAGTTTCATGGTACTTCATCAAAGCCTACTAGTGAAAAAAACTTCCTGAAAATTTGACCATACCTTAGAAGCAACCTGCAGTTCCAAGGTTTGATGTATTCTGAGATGCTTGTACGTATCTGCACTATTCAGCAATCAAACAATTAAATATTATATTACAGTAAACAAGTTGCAAAGTAAAGACACATTAGAGTAATTCATAATGCAGCAGTTATTGTGTCTTCTAGTCTTCAGTCACTGTTAAACACTGGTGTAACTCTCAAGAAGACTCCCTGAGGAAAACCCCCTACATATATACTTAAACATGTTGAAAGAATTAATTATATACTAAGTTTCAAAAAGGCAGTGCAGATTCCTTTAATATTTTTTTCCATATTCAGTAGTTTCTCTACCTTGTCATAAATGCAAAAAGCAGAAACTGAAAAATGAGAAATTGACTTCTGAAGTTCCTATTGTAATGAAAAAAACCCAACTTTCTCCTGTGTTCAATAGGAAGAAGGCAGTGGGATCATATAATGGTAATGAGTGTGAGTCTATGAGTTTTATACCTTTAGAAAGATATAAAAATTTACAAATAACAAAAAAAGATTAAAGGTTAAATGCTCTAAAGTCTCTAAATACTTAAAAGTGTGGTTTTTTCCTGTCCTTCATGCTCCCAGTCTTGGATTAGATAGACTACATTTAAGGCAAAAAATAATCGTCACCAAATACAACAATTTTCTTTTAAAGGGGATTTCATGGTTGTGGGACGTTAATTGGATCCTCTGTTTCTGAAAATTTTATATAATACTATACAGATCATTCCTTTACTTTTCAATTCTATAGTACTGGGTGTCCTATGAAAATCTGTTATAAGCAGAAAATTTAAATGATGGAAAAACAATTTTACATTGTGAAAAATTGTGAGTTACACATCACAAAAGAGAGATATCTTCCTTAATAAGTGACTCAAGTGCTGATATCGGTGTAATTCATTACTAATAGAGTTACAAATCAAAATACATAATTTCTACCCTCCAAGAAGACTTTTGACTCTTTGCATCTCAGACTAAACACAGAAAAAAGTATTGTAAATATGACAAATGTAATTCCCTGTTTAAAGAAAACATTAAGGTAAGAAACGAAATCGCTCTTTTAAGCACAATCTTTGAAGTGAGGGTTGAATTTATAAATGTTATTGTTCTATTTCTGTTAATGAAGTGAAAAATTAAAATGTGTAATTTAAACAGAAAACATTGCTTTCCTTTTAGCTGTAAACAAGCATTCATTACCTCTGATAATGGGAGCTGAGATGCTATTCAATTTCCTATCAGTAGAGAAGGAAAAATTTCACATGCTTATGCTGAGAATGACCATTCCATATTTCCTTGTTCTGTCAAGAACTTTTTGGTCTCATGTGGGAACAAAGGCTATTTTTTAAGTCATTCCTGTGGTGCCAGACAGCACACGAATAACCTCATCTTCACATTTCTTCTCATTTTGTATAAAAATGATATTTCATCTAAAATACTGCCAAAGCAGACAAAAGACAAGTCCTGGCTTTGCCTCATTTCCAGACAGGTCTTTGATAAATATTTCAGGTTTGTGAGCACAGTATCTTGATGAAAAACTGTCTTTTTGCCAAGTACCTTTAGCATTTTATTAACTTCAAGTACCTTTTTTAATTATGCATGTCTTTAAGTACATACATGTATTTGCGTACCTAGATAGCTGGGTAGATTACAGGTCATTGGGAATCCAGTTTTCCTGACAAAAAGTGGTCTTTCAAAATGCTGGATGATTATTAAATTTCTTGAACTATATCTTGAACTTCTCAGAACTATGTTGATTTTCTTAACAGGATTTTAAATACACTAAATTACATTACACAGTGGTACCTCACAATAGGTGAGAAGAATTTTGTGTCATTACAAGAGTCGAAATAGAACCTCTAATACAAAATGGACAATGTTGTTGTTTGCAACAACTTTTTTTGTCTTTTCTAGCATATACTGAGGACTCTTTTATTTGAATATTTGTAGAGGTTCTTATCTGAACTTTAATTTTTTTTTCAAGTCCAACAATTCAGACTTGTGCTGGTTGTACAAACATAAATAGAAAGTACTGGACATGTAGGATTTTTCAGGTGTTCTTGTGTGTTTTCCTTGTAGGTTTATTTTTTTCTCTCTTTCTAATTGTGCATAGTTACTAAAACTGTCTGAGCATTTCAGTACATTGTCCTTGTGCTTCAGTGGGCTTGTTCTGTGTAAGAAAGACCCTGCTTGGATCACCATTGCATGCGAATATTTTTCTGTGCTTCAGCAGTCTGGGCTATTCTGAATTTAAATGTAATAAAGTTAAGACATATTCTCTGAGTATTCTGTGGCACAGGTTATGAGGTAAATATCCCCATATCCTCAGGTAAATAATTTCTGCTGTAAATAAGAAATCAGTGAAAAGAAGCACACCTCCTCAAATTCTGATTGTTGTGTTTGGAAGCATTGAAAAATTCATCTTCCTTGATGCTGACTCCATGTGAGTTTAAGCAGGGTGGCTTCTTGGTAGCTCAGTGCAACATCTTTAATATTCTTTATTATATAGTGAGGATAGATACATGCAGACTCCATTATGGATTTTTGAAGAGCAGCAATAAACTTCCTTGCATATTTTTAGTCCAGAGCAACTAAATCACTGCACTCCAGAATCACAGAATTTTCTGAATTGGAAGGGACCATCAAGGGTCATTGAGTCCAACTCCTGGCCCTGCACAGGACATTCCCAAGAATCACACCATGTGCCTGAGTGTATTGCCCAAGCAATTCTTGAACTCTGCCAGGCTTGGTGCTGTGACTACTTCCCTGGGAAGCCTGTTCTCTACTGCCCTCTGGGTGAGGAAGCTTTCTCTAATAAGCTCAAAAGTTTCTCATGTCAGATATTTCTCATTGTAGAATACAATGCACTTTGAACATATAATTTTATTAAAATCTCTGCAATAATAGCTGTTGACAAACATCCGTCCATATTTGTCTTGAAATATTCTTTATAAGAGGATATATTGTATTTTCAAAATTGTTTGTAAGGGCCTGCTAGAGCAAGCTGCACTATTGTGTTTAATTCTAAGTCTAAATATTTCTGTTATTTCTTACATTTCTTACATTCTGAGCACAACTTGCTGAAGTATTTTGCTTAGCCTGGATACAAGATGATTAATTCTTAATCTGTTCACTATACTGACCAGTTAACAACAGCCTTAATAACTTCCCCAGTTATATCTTTCAAAGCTTGTCCAAATATTTGCAGGGGTTTTTGCAAGTCTAATGACTACAGGAAAATGAGGACTCTGTTGTCTGTTGTTACCTAAAGTACTTTTCCTGCATTGAAAATGTTCAAATGATGTATAATTTAGCAGAGTTTGAATGAATATTGCAAGTACAAAATCTTCCTATTTTTTTTGCCTAAAATTTCTCCGTAACCTTCTATATCAAAATCCTTCAGCGTCTTTCTTTCAAATATTCTTACCAACATTTTAATATGTTTTGGGTGGTTTGTTTGTTTTTTTGTTTGTTTGTTTGTTTGGATGGGTTGTTTCGGGTTGTTTTGTTCCAAGAATATTCAGAGAAAAAAGAATAAATTGTTTTGGATTTTGGTTGTTCACCACTGTGTAAGGTAACTGTGGCTCAAAATAGCAGTCCACATTAGATATGCAGAAAGAACAAAGGTTTTAGACTGCAAGCAAAATGAGTTTGGTAGCAGATCAGGCTGTTCAAACAAGAAAAAAAAATCATCCAGCCAAAATTTACAGATACTAATCACTCCTAAATCCAATGGAAGACAGTAAAAGAGCTATCAGACTCCCTTAATTAAGAAAATCTGTCTCTGTTTAAAAAGGATATTTGAAAAGTTATTTTTAAGCTGCATGCCACGGAGCATTTTCTCAAGGATAGCAAAAGATAACCACTCAGCTGCAGCCTGATTGGACATAAAAAAGGCGTTATGATGAAGTGAACAAGCAAAATCGCTTGCACAGGCTGGGAAGGCATGGGGATTGTGAGCAAGGAAATGGAGGTAATGGCTGGCATTCAGAGCAGGCTTTTCCTATAGATGAATGATGAAGAAAAACATTCTGATTATTGGGCATCCACTCAGACCAGTACGCTCACATTTTTTTCATAGCAGAAATACTAAGATTATGCTAAAATTTGTACATTCGTGTCTTCCAGCGAAATACTTTACAGAACAAGACAGATATTGAAATCACATATTCCACAGAGTACCTTCTAAGGTGCCGTAATCATATTTTAAAAACTAATGCTGTTTCAAAAGTATGGTATAAAGGAGACCTGTCACATTGCAAATTTAATTCAGAATCAATTTTCCTATGGCAATGAAAGTTTGTCATAAACTACAAATCAGACCTGAAACAAAAAGGAAATACTCAGGAACAAAATTTGATAGAGCGTGTCTACAGGCTGTTGCAATCATAAAAGTAATTGCATACCTTCAATAATGTAAACAGGCATGAAGCATCCTTGTTATTAGGAAAGATTCTGGAGGACCATCCAGTAAGAATCAATCATCTGTACATAAGTTTGTGTCTGTGTAACTACTTTCTTCAAATTGCTCCTGCCTGGATAACTGTTTCTTTTGGCTAAAGTGTCAGTCAAAACGCATGACTGGGTCAGAAGTCTAAAACTGTGCTGTGGGTTTGACATAATAGCCGACTTCACTGAGATTGCTTCCCTCTGGTGAGAGAACAAAGTGCTGCAAAGCTGCCCTGATTCCCCCGTGTGCACAGTCCACGCAGTCAGCGAGCACGCCACTCCCTCTGCTGCCCTGCTCTCAGGCAGGCAGAGAGCGTGGGCTGAGCGCTTGTCCTGAAAGTCATTACACCTCCCACAGGTCCCCACGGTGCCTGGATTTATCCTTCCCTTTGTGCTGTATGAATCCACTAAATTATAAATGATGTGGCAGTAAACGGATTGCATGAATTCTGTCAATTATTTTCATTCAGCTAGTTTCCTTCCGTGTCAGGCTCATCTGTGTGCTAGCATAGTAATATTGACCAGTAATATTGTGCTAGTACCAGGAAACCTAAGTAGGAGTTTGAAGTAAAATTTTAATAACTTTATGGACTGTTGAACCTTATTCACAAAACACTGCCTTCTTTTCACCTTATTAAGTAACAGAGTAATTAAAGGATTTTCAGTAACATTTCACTGTTTTTTAAAAGAGAGATGAATTAGATACCAAAAGCATCCAAAATCTTTGTCTTCTTTGGAGATGGGAATGCGCCTATGCAATGGGAAGATCTCAGTAATGAAGTATTATCTGTACAAATAAATTTTTTATTTTTCTGGGCAAATTCACCTTTGAAATGGTAACTTAGATTATACATCAAACCCCAATAACACTTTTATTAATATTACTACCTATCTCCTTCTTCTGACTACAATTATTTGAAACCAGTGTACAATGTGTCCAATTTCTTTAAAGATTTCTAGGTACATGAAGTACCAGTAAGGTGCTTGGGTTTGCCATATTTCCCACTGCGTATACAGGACCTAAAAAATCTTTAAAGAATCATTATAAATGCTGCTTCATTTATCAGAAAGTGCATTAACCGACACAGGTTTTCTAATTAAGGAATAAAAGATCCTAGATTTATTTTCTTTTCATATGGGAAGAGAAGTGGAGAAGGAAAGATTACATTTCATACATCTCAAGAAAGCAGTAAAACACTTTTAGAAAGAAATTTTTTTACTCAAAGCTTTCAGTGAAAAAAATAAGTGGATTATTTTTATTATAAGAAGAAGAAAAAGAAGGAAAGCTGATGAGATTTTATGGGTGGAGGGAAGTGTATTTCAGGTGCAAAATGTTGTGTCTTGCAAGCAGAGGATGCACAGGCCTTGAAGAAAACTTGTTACACTTTTTTCAGCATATCATATCAGAAGCCACTGGCTTATGGGCCATGCACCTGAAGTCACAGCAATCATTGCTGTGCTTTATGCTGCTACCACAGCCTATTCTAGGTATGACAGCATTTTACCTTCATGAACAATCTGTCACCTCAGTGAAAGAAATCAAGCTTGTGAAGAAAATGTTTGGATTTTTTCTTGTTCTTCTTTTCTTTTTGCCTTATGACAGTAAGCAATCTGCTGTCAGTGCAATTTCACCAGTACTATCCTTGTCACTCTGGGGGAAACAGCTGTTGCCTCTAAGTATATCCTGTGCATTCTTAAGTTCTAGCTCAATATCTGTATCATCTGTGTTAGAGAGGCTTTATTGCCTATGCAGGAAAGTGTGTTTTCAGAAAGGAGGTTAAAAGTAACAAACCTGCAGTTTTGTGAGCATACTGTACTTTGAATAAAATGAATTTTTTAAATGGTTAAAAATGCACAGGTTCTAGAGGACAAGTACAGACTAATTATATTGCATCTTAAAAAAAAAAGAGAAAAGGAGAGGGCAAAAAATGTATACCATTTCAATAGCAAAATCAATTCCCATACAAATCGGTGAAGTACCTGAATTTAAATTATAAGCCTAAATGAAATTATGTGCAGAAGAATAATCATGGTTTCTTCTTTGATCTTCTTGATCAACAAATCAACAAAATGTTGGCAATTTTGAGCTTCTCATCCCTAGTTGATTGTAGTTTTGCATAAACGGATTGAAATCTTGAAAATTATATCATTTATATATACAGTGAGTGGAAAAATGTTGTTGACATAAGTCAGAATGTTTTCATTTCACCTCTCCATTACTTTTGTTTTCAACAAAACAGAGAACAATAAATTACAAAAATTTTCTCTTTGATTGGTGCCAGTTATCATAGGATGACAAAATGTCATCAGGTTAAAATACTCTAATTAATCTAAAATCACATTTGAGAAGACACATTATTAGTATTTATGGTTCTTTCTCAGGGTGGACAAACATGTCTGAAAATTGGATCAGCACAGAAATTGTCATGTGCTATGTCATTCTTCAGGACAGCTGAACATTTCTTTCCTTCCTGATTCTCCAGATGACCAATTTTGACTTTATCTTCTTTACAGCAATGCAGGACTGTTCCCCTTGCCCACACAAGCAGGAGAGTTTTTAGCAGACGAAGTAGTTTGTTGACCTTTGGGGAAATGCTCACACCCTGGTCACGTGAGGGTTTCCCTTTGCACAGACGTGTGAGTGATTGTGCCTGTCACCCCGCTGCTCTCCATGGTCATACTCTGGTTACCTTTCCATCTCCTGCTCACTCTGCTGGTTTGGGTTTGTTCTCCTGTGCACATATTTGGACAGTTTGAGGAAATTCAAACCTGTGATGGGGTGGGAAGGTCCATTTGCCTCCCTGTTGCTGTGTTCAGAGCAATAGTAAGTTGCTACCAGGGGAATGGTGATAGTGAGTAAATGAGAAATATTTCTCCTTCCTACATTAAACCCTGTGCCAATAAAAGACTTGACTAATACCCTTAATACCCTTAAGGAACAGAAAAAAAATAAATTATGAGGAGGAACAAAGGACTGAAGACACAGCTAGAGAGGAAATACAGCAAGAAGAGATATTCTGAGTGTGGTTAAGGAAGCTTTGAGGTTTCCCTATGATGAGGATAGGGATTTGCATCCAGGCTAGACAATCACATTTTTCATGGTGTTTATTACATGTAAATGAACCCTTGGGATGAAGTAGGCAACTCAGAGCCCTGCAGCTGATTTGGTAGGACATGATCACTATACAGATAGTTTAGGAGAAACCCAAGATGTCTGAAAGAGAGCCAAATCCAAGTTAAAAAAGGAAAAAAAAGAAAGATTGTTGCTTCTACTAATTGTATCATACTTTTAGCTTTAAAATTTTTAAATTTGTGGGAGAGAGTGTTTTTTTGTTTCTTTTATTTTGTTTTATTGTTTTCCTGTGAATAAGAGATTTTTTTGGCTTTATCATATTATTTACTTAAATTCTGAAATATTTCCAAAAAAACAAGAAAGAAAACTTTATCACAAGATAGGTTTTCAGCTTTTGTAATTAAATTGTAAATAAAATTCTGGATTATTATGTTTTTCAGACAATCATACAGACTTACAGTGGTATAATAACATTAATAATGACATTTTATAAATACATTAATTTTTTTTTCCTGAGTAGAAAACAGATAACTGATCAGGAAAGGCAGTGTGTCAGCACATAAAATGTGTGTATGAGCTGAAAAGCCATAGGCAAGAAATGCTGAAGAGAGCTCTAGGTTAGTCTTGAAAATGCCCCACGAGAGCCTATGTTGTCCTCACTAACACAGACCCTTAGAATTTCCCTGGGATTTTACATTACTTAGACATATGCAGTGATGTGCATCAATTTTTTTCTGTTATTATGAACCTTAAATGGCTTTCTACAACATGTTTCTTCATATATTACTGAATGTCCCCATTATACTGTACATGTAGTTGGTTTTAATGCTTTCCAAAAATGAAATAGCTGAAGTTTTGTGAGCACCTGCATTATACTATTACTGAAACATAACTGATGCATGAAGCAGATGCTAGCAGCAATGGCAGCAGCAGCAGATACTGTATGCTGAGTGGCATGTGAGGCTTGTGAGGTCTACAGGGAGTACCTGAGGGGATTTCTGAGTTCCCATCTCCCTTAATTTGTGTGTGGGTAGGGACAAATTGGCAGCTGAAAGGTCTCACAAGAGAGGCAGGTGACAGATGGGCAGTGTCCCCATTACCAGTTTAAACTGTGGGAAGCTGCATATAACCTGCCCAGATGGATCACCAGCAAACAGGGCAGGCACAGCAAATGGAAGTGGCATGGCAGTGCAGTTCTTGTGGAAAGGTGTGCAGAAAGGGTGTGTGCTCTGCCAGTCACTGGTTGCAGAAAAGTGTGCAGAAAGGGCTGAGTGCTCTGCTCACTCACTGGTTTAAGCTGCAAACCCAGTAGTCAACTTAGCACACTGTGACTGTGCAAGTCTATCCAGCAGCCTGAGGTCTTCAGAGAACAAATGGCTTCTTAATCTGTTTTTTATGTTAAAAGCATGGTGTTAGAGATGACCTATTTCTGTCTGCAGCTGACAGGAACCAGCTACCTAGCCAGATTAGCCTGCCATGGGTGGAGGTGTTACCTGGACAGACTTATTAGGGAAGATGCTGTTTAGGTGCAAGGCATGAAAACTGTATTTCTGCCCACTGGGTAGAAGATCTAGAGGCACAAATTCTGGTATGGTGAAGTCATTCTAGCAGTGGGAGGAGTTGCTGCAGGAAGGACGTAATCAGGTATAAAGGAGAGAGGACCAGAAACAGACAATCATTCGAAACAGGAAGAAATGCTAATGACCCATGGCACTGCCTCCCAAGGACTACCAAACGATGTCAGCAGTGAACAGACAACACTTTAGTGGTGGAGCGGCCATGGTTTTGGTGGTTTGTGGGAACAGGATATCACTGCACTCTCTCCTTATTTGTACCAACTAGCAAAAGGCATGGAACATTTACAGTTGCTAAGATCAATGGATAAGATTCACAGGGAGAAACTGTACTTTTGGCTCATAATTAAAACTGCAAGAGGAAGTTTTGAGTGCTGGTGGTGGGTGACTTTTGACAGGCACAGAGACACTCATCTGCAGACCCGATATACATTTAAGGGAAATTTGCATTTTGCCAGGAGACAGGATCAGTTTGCTGTACAGAGACGGCTACAACTGGTTAAAAGCATAGACTACTATCCTCTACATCTTTTCCATGTGGGCACGAATGCAAGGAAAAGTTATGGCAAGTCACCAGGACTTCAGAGCCCTCAAGGCTCAAGCAAAGGGACGGATGTTCGAATGATCTTCTGCCTCATCTTGCCAGTAGGGTACCGGGGTACAGTTATGTGTTATGCAGTTCAATACCTGGCCTTGTGGCTGATGTTGTCAGGTCTTTGGCTCTTTCAAGAATACAGCTTACTGGGTGGAGATGGGATCATCTTATTTAGAAGAGGCATGAAAGTCTTCATTAGCAGGTTGGCTGGGTGAATTGTATTTTAAACTAAGAAACTTGGGGTTATGGTCAACAGCTGTGACATCTTTATATACACAAACCATGAGGAACTTGAATGTACCTATCAGTGCATTCTTCACTCACAGAGTGTTGAAGAAGGGTTTCCAACTCTTTTCAAAGGCAAGAGCCACATGTGCAGCCAGTTTAACAGGGATACCAACACATATAGTCTGGGCAGCAGATAGAAGGAACTGGAGCCCTGTGCCCAGTCTGAGATTTCCGACATCATATGCATCACAGAAACATGATGGGAAAAGGCACATGATTGGATGTCTATGATGGATGGCTATAAAATCTTTTGCAAAGACAAGAATAGAAGAAGAGGAGTTGGAGTTGTGCTTTATGTGAAAGAGAAATGTGTGTAGAGGTATAGAGGTATGGAGACCATGAAAGTTCTTGGGATCAAGACTGAAATGATTGTCCTCATGGGGGAATCTTTTGTTAGGTATCTGTTACTGACCTCGCAATCTGAGTGACAAGGCCAAGTGCTCAAAAAACTCTTGGGTCAACAGAACCTTGTCCTCATGACTGACTTCAGTTACCCTGACATTGTTTGGCAAAAACACATTTTGCTCTTCCAATCACAAGATATTCACCAGATCAATGGAATTCATTGAACTGCTTTCTGATGCAGATACTGGAAATGCAAATTAGGGACAGGGTATTGCTGGATTTATTGCTTACAAACTGAGCAGATTTAACTTGATAACTTCAAAGGGTAACCCTGGATACAGCAACTACAGCATTGTGGATTTCAAAATCCTACTCATCACGCTGAAAATCAGAAGTAGAGCAAACACCTTGGGTTTTAGAAGAGACACCTTCAATATACTAAGACACCAGCTGTGAAGGTGACCATGGGAAGCAGCCATGGAGGGCAAAGTAGCTTGTGTGTGCTGAGAGTTATTCAAGAGCAACCTCCTGAAAAGACAAAGGAAAGTTGCCAGGAGGTTGAAGGTTCTCTCTTCACAAGGAACCACATGGAGAAGACCAGGAGAATAACTTGCACTGGAAGAGGTTTCATGTCAACATAAGAAAGAAATTTTTTACAGTAAGATCAATCATTCAGTGGAATATCCTTCCCAAGGGACACAATAAGATCTCCATTGCTGGATGTTTTCAAGATGTGATTGGACAGAGATAGACAGCTAGACAAACAGACAGATAGATAGGTAGATAGACGGATAGATAGATAAATAGATAATGTGATCCAAGCTCCATTTCCTATGAAAAATTGAACTAGATGATTATTTGAGGTCACTTTCAACCAGGTCTCTCATATATTTCTATCTACCTACAACACATTCCTCTGTTTTCAAAGGAAGGAAATGTGGTACTGAACATCTGCTGTTTTACAGGATATGTTAAAAAGTGTATTAAAGTTATTATTCCAACATACAAATCTCTATTTTTTTATATTACCAAATAACATCAATTTTCCAGACTAGATCTACTTTTGTATTATACTTAAGTCTGATTCGGATACTTTCTTGGAACCTGAGCATGTGAGAAAGTGAAAGCAATCACTGTAAACAAATATAATTTGTTTATTTAGTCCTCTACTAGGGTTGCTTATGTCTCAAAGTCAGTTAAATAGATGTTTAATAGAATGAATATGGAGGACTCAGTATAAGAATCCATATTAATGGAGCCCCTCCTCATTGGTTTGGTGAGTTTTTTAGGAGGTAGAAACATCCGTATTTGTCTCAGTGATTAAACTTCTGAAGACTTTGAAAAACAGAATTTAACACTTATTTTTATGTGTGTTCTTTCATCAGCTGAAATAGTCATGAACAGAAATAACATGACTTATCCCAATATATCCAATAATACTTCCCCCATCTTACAGAGAAAAATTCTTCCTCATTGGGAAATGGAGTAATCTATACTTATGTTTTGCACTTACAGCTCACCACTTAGTTAATCTAAATACACCTATTCCTGTCTAGGAAGAAGTACCAATGTATTTTAGGCCTACATTCCTAACAATCTACTAATGATTCTAATATTTTTTTCTTCTATTCAAGATATTCTTGCTCAATATGCACTATGCACTTCTGAATATATTTGAACATAACAATTCCTCATACACTAGAACATTTACAGCATCATCTGGTAAAAAATATATATGCAACAAATAAAAAGTACTAAAAAATTTCACTTTGAAAATAAAATGTTATATGCATATGAATCTGCTGTAGATGTTGTTGCAATTAGCATTTTCCTGTAAATGTTGTAACCCAGGGAAGTTAATTGGAAATTATGCATATTCACCCTTATAAATATTTAAAGAAAGAAAGATTATGGAACAGTTTCATTGCTTTTGGAAAAATTAATTTTTATATCTATAAACAACAAATGTGTATTGCAGCACTTTCAATGCCAGCAAAAATCTTGTACTTAGTACTTTCCCAGTGGTTTGCTGGATTTTTCATGACAGTCCCTTGCAAGACATGAGAAATTTTAGATTTCAGGCATATCTTTATCAAAACAGCAACACAAGGCACTCCTGGTTCATTTCTTCATAAGCTCAATTATTTTTTTTATGTTCAGACTTAATAATTAAGGTTAGAAATCAAAGCACTCAGAATTCTGAAAATTAAGAACTTGGAAGCTGAGAAGCAGCACCATATATCTTGCTTCTGCAGATTATCATGCAGTCTTTAAACATACAGTCCAGCAATGAATGGGCCCCTTTAGCATATCCAGGCTGTCCTGGCTTAAAAATATATCAGAACTGCTGAATCCAGGAGGATATTGCCTACATGCTTCAGGTCAACTTGTTGAATAACCCAGAGTTTATGAATGAATGTGCCAAACATTGCTTCAGTCTGGTGGGAGAAACAAGAAAAAATGATGTTTCAGCTGAAGCAGCTGAGCAATTTTTGGTGGCAGTTCTGCCACAGGGCTTCTATGGGATCCTTGACAAATGATTAAAACTGGGCTTTGCAGCATACATCACATGTACTTTGTTCTGCTCCAGGAGATGATTTGTAGAAGTGTTTACTAAGGAAAGCCACAAAGTGGCTAAAAATATAAGTAACCTTAAAAATCAAAGCACAGATCTTCAAAAGATGAAAGGTACATTAAACCATACTGAGCTGTACACAGTTGAGGAGAGACCCCTACCAACATTCTGACATACACATGCCTGCAATTTGGATATGCACCTGTCTGTCAGCACTCTGTGAATTTTTAGTTTGGAAGACAAATGAATTTTTTTCATCCAGAGAACAAAAATTAAATGTAGGTGCTCAACAGATATCAAGAGACTTTCATTGCTTAGAGCAGTAGGCAAATCAAAGCAAAATAATTTTTGATGCCTAGGTTCATAAAGTCATGGATGCTGAAAATACTCACCAAATTCTTACTAGTCTTAGTTTTACAGAGTCCCATACTTCTATCTTCATTCTCTCAAAGTTAAAGTGAGTTCAAATAATGACTAATATCCTCAGGATTAAATACGGATTTCCTCTCATCAAATTTACAAATGAAAGTATCATGCAAAGTTTCATAGCTGGGCACACTTAAACAACAGCTTTATATCATCTAAAATCCACTAATGGATTTTTTGTCTAAATTGGGTAGAATGTTCTGTTGCAAAGACAGTGGTATGAATCTTTAACATCTCTGAACAGCCAACTTGTTACGCCTGAGTAGTAATTTGTGTATTTATTTAAAACGTTGAAAACTAGAAAATACTGATTCTATGGGGACACTTCAGTCTAATTTAACAGAAGTAAAATGACTGTGTCCCCCTGAAAGGACAGTCACTGTATAACCTCACAATATCTCTGAGTTCAGTCACCTCCCCATCCCAACCCTATCTCTTCACAGAGCTCAGTTTCTCATTGCTCTGTGTGGAAGAAACATTCATCTCACATTTCTGTAAGACCAATCCAATTTTGGCCAATCCAATTTTAACCTCTCTTTACATTCAGCTTCAGTTGAAAGCAAGATGTTCAACTGTGCCATAGCTCATGCATGACAAGCCCTCATCTAACTGCATTAGTTCCAGTCATTTGTGGTTTGGACATCATTCTTGATCTGTTCTGACATTTCATGCACAGCAGCCAGCAGGGAAATGGGAAGGCCATTTGAGTGTTATTGCTCAGATTCTAGATAGCAGAGTTTATATTCAATGTTACTTCAACACCTCGGAGTTCATTCCACTGTGATGCAACATGCTGTTTCTAAAATCACCAAAGCTGTATATTGCAGTAAATAATAATGTTCCCTTAAGGAAAAAAAAAAATAGTTACGCTCTTAGGTGGGTCTATGCCCTAAATAAATGACAAAACTAACTTCTCAAATGTAACAATAAGATCAATATTTAATGTGGACAATCAGATCTCAAATGATATAAAAATGAATGGGAATTAAAAAAATATCCCAAAGGAGCTATCTCGTATGTGTTTAAGTCTTGAAAAGAATGTGAAAAGAATGTGTTCTGATTATGTACTACACCTTAAAAGTAGTTAAGTATACACTAAATTCTTTATTTTTTTACGCTCTGTCAACCTGTGATATGGCCTCATCTATCAACATTGCACTACAAAGCAATCATGAGGCTTGTCTAATGAATGATAATGACTTTCTTTTGAAAAAATAGTAAATCTGTATGTCATCAATTAAGCTAAGGTAACTTAATCCACAATTAATTTAATTAACTTTATCAATTAAGGCAGAGTCAGAAATTATATAAGTTGAAAATCTCATGTTGTAAATATATGATGCAATCATAATGAACAATTAGTCTACAATAGAGTTTGATTAAGGTGATTAAAATCAATCTATAGTCACAGCACAAAAGTTTAATTGAGGATGAAGGTAGTTGAAGACAGAATAATCAACACAGAGCTAGAAAGATTTGCCAGCTATCTTCAATCTATTTGTACAAAAAATATGTAATCATCAGTAAATGTGTGGCTGTTCTCATCTGTGAATTTCTTAATTCTAGGAGTGTAGGGCATATTGAAAGCACTGAAGTGAAATCCTAAAAGCAACCCAGATGTAGCTTGTTGATTCAGTTTACACAAAATTAACGTATGAGTGGGAACAAATTACTTCTGCACATGCTTTTGCATTTGGCTTACACAGACGCCTGCTAGAGAAACTGAAAATTAACCTTTTTCAAGTAGACCAGGTAATTGACAAAGAACTTAAAATGGAAGAGATCAGTGTTTTAATATTTCTGTTATTTCTTAGCAAGGGAAACACAGCTCATATACAATTTTTTCCCCCATTAAAGCCTGTCTTCCTTATTGTTAGATGCATTTAGAAAGGAAAATCAATAATTATGAAATCTGCTATGCAGTGCTATGCAAAACAGTGTATTTGATGGATTGTAAAGGATGAAGGAACAAAACAAACTTACTATGATAGTAACAAAAAAGGTAAACACAGGCCACAGTTACAACATAAATATTGTAATCTCTAACAAATATGCTCAACTTCATGTCAATGAAATCTATTTTGTCATCTTAAAACTTGGCCATGAAAATAAGAATTGTGCAGCCATCTTTGACCTTGGGGTGTGCAGATCTCACTTTTCACCTTGCCCAAGATGGAAAGAATTACACCACTTTGACTCCTGCTCACCCAAGCACTTCAGCCTCCAAGAAGATTAAACTGTCAGAGTAAGAGTTAGAGAATTCAACTTAAAGTTCTTTTTTCCAAGAAAAGATAAAGATCCAGATTCAAAGTACATTGATACTTAAAATGCTTCCTTTGGTCTCATGGTTCAATGCATTTTTACTGCTCTCTACTACTGTTTAAGCTTTCTACTGGAACCTAGCTGGTTTCCAACAACATAGTGTACCACCTCCTTTCATCCACTCTCTTCTTTTCTTATTTTCTTCTTTCATCATAGCCTATTGGGCCCTGCCATTTATTATTGGAACTTATGGTAGTAAAGGCTGGACTCAGGTGCACAGTTAAAATATTTCAGTAGAAATCGAAAAGCTGCAGCTGCCAGCTCCACGTTTGAATAATTTGTGTTTCAGACTTTCCCAAAGCCATGTGGGAGGCAAGGCAGAACCAGTGACAATACCATTTGTGTAATGTCCTTATCACAACCAGCCCTCCACTTATACTATGCTTTTAGGGAAGCAAAAGAGTTGGGAAAATGGGAATTCATTCAGTCTTCTTTCCTGTTTTGTTTGAGTAGTTTCCTACCTTTTCTTGTTTGTTTATCCATCCTTTCCTGCCCCACAATTACCTGCACACAGTTTTTTCTGCTGTGATGCCTGTTTTAAGAAGGAATAACTCTACTGCAGAAAGGCAAAGCTTCAGGGAAAAGTTTGGACTAAGTCTAGTAAACACTCATGGATCTAAAAAAAGAGGAAAAAAATCTTTAAAAACACATCTCATGCATTGTCTACTATAATAATAATAACAGAAGATGGAGTAGTAATAATAGTAGTAGGACTAGTAGTAGTAGTAGTAGTGGTAGTAGTGTAGTAATTACCATTGCCACTTGCTAGAAGAAAAGTTTATTTAGATATTTTTGTTTCTTTGCTGTTTCACAACTGATATTTTGCATGGTTTCTAATCCTCCTAAGTGGCCCACAGTGATAGCAGAGAAACTCCCTTCTTCTTGCACCTTGCAGCAGCTTTGTGTTCACAAAATCTAAAACATGGCAGTCCTCAAAGTTATATGCTGCTTTGTTTTCAAAATAACTAGATGTACACGTGCTTTATTGTCTTGACCTACATACTGCTGTATTAGAATAATATCACTATATGAGGCACAAGAACATCTGCTGAGTCACAAGTGTACAAACTGAATTGTCACTTCCAATCCAGATTTGCAGATCTGCCTAACCATGAAAAGCATCCTTTGAGATTATTACATTTCAATCCAATATACAGTCATGCTGACATATTAATGCATCAAAAAATTTGCTTCAAGAATTGACAGTGTGACAACAGAAGTGTTTGTGAACCAGGTTTTATGTTTTTCCTAGGATTATATCTGTCACAAGACATTAGGAAACTGTCTTAGCAGTATCTTCCATTTTAAATGACATATGGTAATGATATAATATTTTTGTATGCCACATTATTTTGATAGATTAAAAGACCTTGAGATTTCATGGCTTGAAAGTTTATGCAAAGAATAGCCATTAATTTTCATTTATTTTTCTAAGGTAGAAGTGATCAAACCATATGGTGAAGTCTTTTGCTTACACATCATACAAAAGACATAAATAAGAAAGAAGAAAGCTCTGAAGTGCTGCTGTGTTTTGTTTTTTTTTAATTATCCCACAAAAATATTTGAAGTTTAGGGTTCTTTCAGATGCTGAGAGTGATTAAAATATGACCTTAAATTCTCAAATTTTTGCTTTGCTACCTAAATTTTGAAAATAAATCTTCCACTTGGTCATCCACCATTAAAGAAGGCAGCAGAGTTATGAAAATTTTTGATGTCTCTTACTTGCAGTAATAATTCCTATATTTTTATTCCAGAAAAAGCAGTAAATCTCAGAAATAAAGGTGACATTTAGAAAAGATTAGAGATTCCTAAATCTTGGATGTGATGTTCGCTGCTGTTAAAGATTAATTGTTTGGTATTTAGAGATCTAATGATAAAAAGAAAATACTCTTCCTGTATTAGATCTAAGAACATAGGCATTCTCTTATTTTCTGCTACATTTTTCTTCCATGTCAACCTGTCTAGATTATCCTTATCAACATATATCTGTATATCAGAATTTGCATGTTCAAAAAGATGGTGTATTATTTGTAGTGTAACTCTTGGTTTGATGGCTAAATAAAACCTACGTCACTGTTTATATTTATTTTGGTGACAGCAAGCAAATCCTCAATTACTAAATACTTGTAATATACTCTTTCTAATAGCAGGCTTTCAGAATGTTTTTGAATTGATTTAGTTCTCATGCTTTACTTTTTATAAATAATTTGGTTTGTATTATTGAGTTCTAATATTCCTTTAAAAGGTACCATAAAAAAATCCTAAATGAAAAGAAATAAAGAGCATGCATTTATTAACAGGAATAATTGTACTCCATGTACATAAGACAGTTGTTGTAGATCAATGTGTGATTTAGTCTTCCAACAGAGAGTGGTTTGAGCTCACAATATGCTGGTACATCACAGCACCCCGGTAATTAGGGGGCTGTTACAAAGAAAATGGAGACCCTTAGAAGGAATCCCATGAAGAAAAGGAGGGGCAATGGGTAAAAGTTGCACTAGAAGAGATTTTATCTCAACATATGAAAGAACTCTTTGCATTAAGAGCAATTATTCACTGGAATACTCTCCCCACAGGATGTGATAAAGTCCCCATTAGTGGAGGTTCTCAAGATTTGTCCTTGCCAGAATGCTAGATAAATTTCATCTAGGATCCCTTTCCCATGAAAGGCTGGACCAGATGATTTTTTGAGCTCCATTCTGAACTGGGATAGTTTGCTGCTCTACAATATGACTCTAAGAATAATTACTTAAATGAAGAAAAGTTTTGTAGGTCTGGGCCTCAAATATAGGTGAGGTTGCATGCAACCAATGCCATCAGTTTCCTGATAACCAAATACACAGTTTTGTGCAGAATGTGTATTTCTTACTCTGTTGTTACTCTGTGTTGGATCTTTCTGTCTTTCCCCATGTGTCTTCATACATGTGCCTAATTCACCATACTTAACCTGCAAGATCTAAATTATTTTTTTTTCTCTCAACACCTGGTGAGTTTTATTTGTAAGAATATTCTTCAGGAATATGGTGTAATGCAAAATCATTATGATAACACTTTCTGAAAATATTCTCTGTGACAATTTTCAGAGGAGGAAACAGCTGAGAACATTTCTCCTCTTAAAAGTATTTCCTTCTCTCAGCCTTTCAAGAAGAATAGCATTTTCTCATGATTTAAAGTGGCCCTTTGTCAAGTTCTATTCACAGCCTTTCTATTAACCTTTGTGATTAGATGCTTATAATCTGAATTAACCATCATTGTTATGGACATTCTAATGCTTGGGTATATATGCATCCATCTCCTTGCATCAGCAAATATGTGATTATGCTGTCAGTTTAGCTACATTTTTGTGGCAGAATGTCAGAAATTATCTGTGTTTTTATGGAGAAGCAAATCACAATGAACTCTCAAGCCTAGTAGGACTGTTTTCCACTTTGACCCCTCCCTCCTGTTTTTGGGTAGGTTTCATACCTGGGCACAACATAGCATGTCACCACATCAGAATACCATGGTTACATCCAGCACAGAAGGAAGCTGTAGGTCAAAGCAGTACAGGAGTAGCCACTTCAGGCTCATAAGACTGCAGAGAATGAGAAAAAGTTTCTGTAGAAAGCTGCTTTGATCAGCTCTGGTTGTGACAAAAAAGATAAAGGATAGTTGTGAAAGGTCATTTGTGCTCCTCAGTTCAATCTAATTCCATTATCCATGAACAGAAAAATCAAATTAAATCTGTTTTTATTGATCGTAATTTCCAGTAAACAGTAAATATTATGCCATGATCAGACAAAAATAAGGATTTATGTCTGTCTGCTCTTTTTAGTCTTTAATTTACATTCTTACAAATTAAGACAGCAAAATCCAAAATAAAATATTTCTCAAATACCTTTATCTTTTATTTTAAAAAAATAATAATTGTCACTGTGTTAAAAGAACCCTTAAACAACAGAATTCAGTCTCTAGAAAAAAAGCATTTTAGTGCAGGAGTGCAAGTATGGAATATATGCTTTAGAAAAGGGCAAAATGTTGCCATAAGGCAGGAAAAAGGAATTGTGAAGGATTTTGTTAATGCAGTTATTGGTCACAGACATCCAGAAATATGATAATTAAAAAATTCAGCTTTAAGTTCTACATGTCCCACGCCCCTTCTCTAAACTGAGTAACTCACAATAAAATAAGACTTTCACAGGGAGTTTGGTTTACATCTAGTTGGATTTATAGATTTGACAAAAGAAATATAAATGGAGCAATATAGAGAAAAAGACATGATTTTTCACTTTTCTGATTCAAGTTCTATGAGGAAACAATTATTCCCTACTACAGATTTTCATGCTGGGGCACTCACATGTGAATCCAGTGTGCTAGATTCTTCTCTTGCAATGGTATTCACACTGTCCATTCTGCAGACTCTAAATATTACTTATAAACTAGGAGTAACACTGAGTTGAGTATTCAGCAAGCAAGCCTCTTGCTCTCAGCTTTGGTACTAATTATGGCTGGCAAGGATAAATCTCGAGGGACACTTACCTTTAGCTGCTTAAGCAATTTTATGTGTTAATGTATACTCTTCTAAAACCTGCCTGGTTCACATAACAGAGTTTGGGAGGAGAAATGAGAGGGAAGAAAGGGAAGAGGGGCGCATAGTAATGGTAGCTAGCACTCCCTAAATGGGCTCAAGTTGTTAGCAAATAAAATCTCTCTCATTTCCAATTCTACCCCTACTCTCCTACAAGGCTTCAGACATCCTTTGGAAGGAGTCTGCACTACCAACACATCAGAAGAGACATTGCATTGTAGAATAAGCTATGCCTCAAACATACTGCTTGAAAAAGCTGTTACATTGCTATTTCAGAGTGCTGTTGAACCCTGCACACCCTGAGCAAAGTGTGCTGTAATTGAGGTTAGAGAAAGAATACATAAACAGAGGGGAAAAGGAAATGAATAATTGGTAGCAGGAATTTATTTGTTAAATATCTACCTTTAAAGATCCTTACGTGAGCAGATTGAAATGTCACAATTGTGGGCGATAACTACCATCTCCATGCCAGTGTAAGGCTTTTACCCTTCTGCTTTATTTGCCATGCTGAAACTGGTCTGCAATTGGTTTGAAGGTATGTCCCACAAAATAGCAACGAAAATAAGGGTCATGATCAACTATGAATGGTCTGTTCCTGGGAAGTAATTTTCCTATAAGTGTCAGAACCTCAATGACTTCCAGGGAATGTAACAGTTCTGACAACCTAGTCTATAAGGACCAGAGGCTCACTTTTTTCCCCTCTTTTTCATCCTTTCTCTCTTCTTACAAGAAAATGAACATATGTCTAGCTAGCATCTCACTCACTTTAGATTGTAATGAACCAGTTAGTAGCAGAGCCTTCATTTTAGTGTGTACACATTTTAATTTTCTGTTACAACTCTTGACTAAGAGAGATCATTCAGCTCCTAAGTTTTAGGGGTGTGTTAATGAATATCATAACAAACTAATGTGAACTAAAGAGAAAGAGAAAACAATCAAGTCTCTGAAATGAAATAGAAATAAGCTGTTTTCTGCTGAATTATGTTTTTGCACAAGCTGCAGTCTGAGTATATGTGTAAATGATTAAAATCTAATAAGCAATCATAAGACACTTTGATTTTCAATAAAAAACTTTACACTGAATTAGAGTTGCAGGATAAATTATTTCTGTGCAATAAGCAGCATCTACACAGAAACCCTCTTTTTGTCAAACTGTTCAAGATGCACTGCATTTCTGCATGCAGCAATCAGGTGATATAAAGTGATGCAATTTTTAGGATGACTGCAAACTTCTATAAAACTACAACTTCTTGGCTTGTCCTGGATACAACACATATTATGCTCCTTAAACAGATCATCCCTCAGCTTTGTAAGAATAGAACTTGTTCATAACATCTAGCTGTTAAAATGTTCCATTTACCAGAGTTTTGGATCTACAGACCAATGGATCTACATATTCATTTGGTAAAAGCAGGAGTATGATTCTACCACTATTGACCTCTGAGTTCCAGATGGTTCTTAAAAATAAGTTGTCACATGTGTTTACTATAATATTTGAAAAATGTGTGAATTTTTATTTTTTTTAATCACAAGTGTATAATTCTGATAGCAAGTCAATGAATGAGATGATTTCCAGAGAATGAAAATGAATAAGATGATTTCATGTGAGATGATTTCCAGACCACTAGACTGCCCATAAATTAATTCTGGTTCTATGTGTGCTGAGATTAAATTGAAAATTCTGAACTATTAAACCTGTCCATATCACTGAAGATGGTAGATAAGGATTGCAGGTTCATATCTTATTTGCAAGTCAGCAAACACATGAGATGAGGAGTGTCTGACCTCATTATCATCTGGCAGGTCCATTTCTTTCCTTTCTAACAGCAGTAATGAAAGAAAAAAAAAGAGGGTCATTTTCATCTTTTGACAGAGAATCATCTGGTTTTACACTAAAATATGCCACATTTTAAAACCTAGTTTCTGCCCTTGCCAAGAACCTTCACACTGTCACAGAAATTAACATGAAAGCTACAGCTCTCACTGAGTCATCAAATCTTTTTCATTTGTTCTCTGGTCTCTAGAGCCTCTCTATCTCTTTCTACAACCTTCTGCCAAGTGATTTTACATCAGAAGAAAACATAAAATTCTACTGTGAAAGTGAAACATTGTTGTATTGCAGACTGTCATTGCTTCAAGGTAGACTAAGACTTTATTTTAGTGGGTTCATGTGGCAGGACTGGGTTTTCTATTTCTGCTTCCTTCACTGCTGGTGACCAGAAATTCATAACATTTTGCTCTTCTTTGTGTTANGTTTTAAATCATATAGTTGTATAACAATAATATAATAGTATATATTTCTTTCAATGTATAGCTATATTTCATTACTATCTGGTAAATTTGGGAAAACTGAAGCACTTGAAGTATGAGTTAATGACAGTGACTAAAGTAATAAGTCACTCTGAAAAAAGTAAGTCACAACAAAAAGTAAATTCTGTTTTTATGAATTAGAAAATTTAATTATCAGCAAATAGAAATGGGTCATAATTTTTTGCAGTTTCCAAGTGATTTGGAAAGCAATCTACAGTGATAACTATGGATATGGTCCTAATGAAAGTACCTCCAATGTGAAAAAATAATTCCCCATTAATTTCATGCATATGTCAATTAGACTACAGCCTGACCTGAAACCACTGATGAACACTGGCACTATTTACAGTAAGCCACATTTTGTATTTTACTGTAAAGGTAAGAAAGGGTAGCACATGAGAGGACAGTTAAATTGAATTAGTACCACCCACAACTTCCGAGCAAGTCACAAATCACAAAAGCAAACTTAATGTTACTATGCTTCCAGTTCTGTGGTAACAAAGATATCCAACTAGTGCTGTGCAGAAAATAAGTCTNTTTCTTTTTTTTTTTTTTTTTTTCCCTCCCTCTCTGGGCTACTTGTTACCTACATTTTTTTTCCAGACAATTTCTGCTCACTTGTAACTTGTGAATAATTGAAAAAAGCTTTTCTCTAAATGTTTTAAGAGTTATTTTACACGAGAGACTTCCTATTACTCAACAATTTTGTTCACAAAGGCATTCCTGTATGAGGAAGATATTTTTGTGTGCTTGTAAGCTTACAAAATAATATAATATATATAAGACATAGAAAATATAAATAAATATAAAAGCAGATTAAATTTTAACATATATAATCATATCATGTTTTAAATCATATAGTTGTATAACAATAATATAATAGTATATATTTCTTTCAATGTATAGCTATATTTCATTACTATCTGGTAAATTTGGGAAAACTGAAGCACTTGAAGTATGAGTTAATGACAGTGACTAAAGTAATAAGTCACTCTGAAAAAAGTAAGTCACAACAAAAAGTAAATTCTGTTTTTATGAATTAGAAAATTTAATTATCAGCAAATAGAAATGGGTCATAATTTTTTGCAGTTTCCAAGTGATTTGGAAAGCAATCTACAGTGATAACTATGGATATGGTCCTAATGAAAGTACCTCCAATGTGAAAAAATAATTCCCCATTAATTTCATGCATATGTCAATTAGACTACAGCCTGACCTGAAACCACTGATGAACACTGGCACTATTTACAGTAAGCCACATTTTGTATTTTACTGTAAAGGTAAGAAAGGGTAGCACATGAGAGGACAGTTAAATTGAATTAGTACCACCCACAACTTCCGAGCAAGTCACAAATCACAAAAGCAAACTTAATGTTACTATGCTTCCAGTTCTGTGGTAACAAAGATATCCAACTAGTGCTGTGCAGAAAATAAGTCTCTGCAGGTCTTCCTGTCATGGATGCATAATCAAGAAACCTTTGTGAATATTTCTGCAAACTTCTGCAATGCATTGAATGTGGTCCCCCAGATGGAAAAAAATGGGGCTTAGGTGCCTGTGTTAGCAATGAGGTGTTTTACCATCAAAGATATTACTGAGGAGAGAAACTGGGGCTGTGGCATCTGTTTCAACAGTGCTCCCATCTGGTCAGCTGCAGCCCAGACTTCATATCAGGTTTCCCAGTTTGGTAAGTCACTCCACCTACTTACTGCTGCTGAAAATGGCAACTCAGATGATAAAAACCAGCCATCTGGAACAATCAGATGCCTTCCTTTTTTTTGTTATTTTACACTGAAAAAACCCAACAAACAACAGAACAGCAACAAAGTATAACGGATTAATGGATTATACTGCACATTTTGAAGCCTATGCCCACATTTGGGTTAGAGTAGATTTGTTCAGAAACCTCTGTGTAGGGAATTTATCTTCAGAAACCTTTGTAACAATCTGACTTTCTGTTTTGAGAAATAAAATCTGTTCTGAGATTTGATAATAGGGAGTTATCTAGTCCTGCAAAGACTTGTGGTCAGTTAAACATACAAGGCTGAGTGGAACATACAGTTCCACTGCATTGTGGAAGCCATCAATTCATGCATGGTGAGTGACATGAGGAGTGGATTGAACATGTATTTTACATTTCATACATTGAAAATACTTCCCAACAAGTAGTACTCAGATACACAAAATTGCACATATATATATGTGCATGTATATACACAATTATACATACTTCCAAAATGGTAACATTCAGTTTGGGGTGTGTTTAAAGGCAGGACTGTCATAATTGTTGACATGTAATGAAATGATTCTCTGTTCTCTGTGCCTCTCAGGAGGTAACCAAATTATTATTTTTAATTAATATTGAAAATTTTTGATGGTCAGATGTCACACACAAGACCTTGTAAAGCTATTGCAGTTATCTCCACTGTAAACTTCTAACTATGTGCAAATGGAGGAAAAGATTCATTTCAGACATCCTCTATAAAAACCCCAGGAATTTAACCCCAGAAACTTTTATATAATTGGAATTGATTTAAGGAAATAGGAATGCTTGAAATGTAAATATATTTTTTAAAGAAAACTCAAATTATATCATATTTTATTAAAAACAGTACTGCTACAATATGATAGTGATGATAAACCACAAGACCTAGGCTTTCTGTGATAAATTTTTGCAAAACATTGATTACTGTAACATTCTGAAAACAGAGAGAATAATATGCAAAGAAAGAGATATCTAAGGGGAGGTGGAGGGTTTTATAATGAAGATGGTAAAACAAGATACAGTAAAAATCAATCTAGTTTTGCATTTTTAATATAAGATTCAAGCTTCTGAAGGGCTAATCTGCTTGTATTGGATATTGTCTGCCTACACAGAATGCATGGAAATTATGGCAATGAATTTTATTCTCATGTCTGTTTTAACTTCAGCAAAATTAGTTGTTTAAACCCTGAGTTTTTTCTCCTATTCTAAGGATGTTTTAAAGAATTTTTTAACAGAAAAGTAATATTAATGATTTTTTTGAAAGGTATCAAGACATCTTAGTAAAAGTAAATAGTTTTTTCCCATTGTCCATCTGAGAGTGTTAGAAAAAGCAGATCGGCTCTGAGAACAACATATAGAATATTTCTTTAACTGACTTTAGGAACCGATCTTTTGGACAGACTCATGAAATGTCAAAATAGCTAACAATTAGTAATTGCATGTATCCTTCCTTAATGAACTTGTTCATTCTTTTCTGTTCTTAAGAGAAACAGAGTGATAACACTAAACCCATTATTTTATTTGATTAATTTTGAGTCTACTTCCTTCCTTTGCACAGAAATATTCCTCTGAAAAATGAGGAGGAATTGTTTAGATGCTATATGCAATATTAGACTACAAATTTGGGTTGTTACATGTTAGACAAAAATCCTCAATTGTTTTACATCTCTTGTTGAGTCTATTTTCAAAATATTTTGAGTTCTAAGGATGGATTAAAGGGGTTAGGAAAATTATGGCTTAAATTTATGCACAGAAGAAGGATAATATAGTTATCAAGTATGGAGTCTTCTAGGGTAGGATAAAGGACTGTATTTTCCAAACTTCCAACACATATTTTTAAGAAATATGTGAAAACGGTTTGTTAGGTTGCAATATTCCATAAGTATTTTTTGTCTAGCTCTTTGCTTATTCTTTTTAGACTCCTTAAATAGTCTTCTGCTAGTGTCAATAAAGTAAGACATCAGCCACCTTGTTCAGTGTGGATGATTGTGGCAGAAAGTACGTTCTCTTTACCTGCTTTAACATATGTTCTCTAGGTGTCAGAATAACTCTTCCTCTTCCAAGAGATCTGCCATACTAGAGACCAAGAAGAAAAACATTATATGTGATATTAATGGATTACCTGCTCTTGATTCAAATCAGAATTAACATACACCAGAGTGAGGCATTTTGATCAAGTGGAGAAAAAGAAGGGAAGACCACAGTGAAGGTTAAATGACAAACACACATGAATTGGGGAACAGAGGTCAACAATTTAGTGAAAAAGGAAATTGTTTTTGAAAAATGGAAATTGTTTCTGGCTTGCAACTGGGGCAGCGAACAGGAGGAGTTGGAAGCCACTGTGCTGTTATGTGGAAAGCTATGACCTTGTTGTCATTCCTAAATCTCGAGTGGATGGATCCCATGACAGGAGCGTGACTAACAATGGCTACGGGCCATTCCCAAGGGATATGGGATGAAGCAGAGGAGAGGCATTGCCCTCTGCTCAGGCCTCGGGTCGAGTGTGAGGATCTCTGATGAGCAGCCCCGAGAAGCCTTCTCCCTCCAGCTCCAGCAGGCACCGTGCTCACGGGCTCCTGTGCTGCTGGGGGCCTCCAACCACCCCTGCACGTGCTGGAAAGGCAGCTGTGGGCAATCCTTGGGATTCCTGGAATGCGTGGAGCGTAAATTCCTGACCCGGAGAATAGACAGCCCTACGACAGCAGAAGTGTCACTGGATCTGTGGGGGCTAAATGGGGGATGTCAAGAGAGGAGGCAGCCTGGGAGGCAGTGATCATGCCTTGGTGGAATTCACAGTCCTGAGGGATATGGGTCAGGAAAGGAGGGAACAGAGGCCCCTGAACTTTAGGAAAGCAGACTTTCAGATTTTCAGGGAGACTGCCTTTAGAGGCAAAAGAAAAGAACAGAGGTTATAGATCTAAAAGAAAGCCTTCCTTTGAACAAAAATTATCAATCCTCCAGAACAAGAAATTAAACAAGGAGAAGGGCATGACTGATAGCTGCCGATANTTGCTCTGCTCTGCTCTGCTCTGCTCTGCTCTGCTCTGCTCTGCTCTGCTCTGCTCTGGTGAGAGCCCACCTGAAACACTGCATCCAGGTCTAGGCTCCCAGCACAGGAAGGACATGTTGTATTGAGTCCAGAGGAGGGACACCAAGATGATTAGGGAAAGGGAGTACATCCCCTACGATGAAAGGCTGAGAGAATTGTGTTTGTTCAGCCTGGAAAAGAGATGTCTTAGGGATAACAATTCTGGAATCCAGTAGACAAATGAAAACCTAGAGGCTAGATGGAGAGGGACTTTCTTGCAAGAGCATATGGTGGCAAGACAAGGCTGAATAGCTTCAAAAAAAGTAGGCTTAGATGTTAGGAAGACTTTCTTTACAGTGAGGATGGTGAGACACTGGAAATGGCTGCCCAGAGAAGCTGTCTAGGCCCCATTTGTGGAAGTGCAGAAGGCCAGGCTGGATGGGGCTCTGAGCAACCTGGTCTAGTTGAAGGTGTCTCTGCCCATGTCATGGCATTAGAACTAGATGATCTTTAAAGTCCTTCTCAGCCCAAACCTTTATTTTATTCTATGAGATATGATTTGCTGTTGAAGATGTCTCAGATGAAGCATACCTCAAAGCCCAGCTCTATGGTTTAAACAATGAAATTATTAGATTAATACAGAAATACTAGGCTATTTAATGTCACTGCTGTTAATGTCACAAGTGCTGTAATACATCTGAGCAAACAGACCTGAGAGCCACCAGGGGCCTTTGACTAGGAAAAAGCCAAAGATGTAGGATAGGACTCTACAGCAAGTGGGGACATTGGTGTTTTTTCCTGATTATCTAATTTTCAAAGCTCTACAAAGAGAAAAGAGTAGTTCCTTGAAAAGAGGAACTGATGGGGAACTAGAGGCCTGTCAGTCTGACTTCAGTGCCAGGGAAGGTTATGGAAAAGGACAACTTGCATGCCATCATGAGCACATACAGGATAATCAAGGGAACAGGCCCAGTCAGCATGGGTTTAAGAAAAGCAGGTCCTGCTTGATGAAGTTGATCTCCTTTTATGAGCAGATGACCTGCCTAGTGGATGAGGAAAGGCAACTGAGGGAGCTGAGGGGAGAAAGAGGCTCAGGGGTTACCTCATTGCTTTCTGCAACCACCAGAAAGGAGGTTCTCCCAGGCAACTGGTGACAGAACAAGAGGAAATGGCCTCAAGCTGCACCAAGGGAGTTTCAGGTTCGGATTCTCATTTTGTTTTGCATTAAACACGAGCATGCATTTGCCATCAGCATGAAGTTTCCTTGCTTGCCACCTTCACGAGAAGGTAGCAGCTCCATGATGCTGGCTGGTAGGTGGCAGCTGCCCTCAGGCATGGCATCACATCATGTGCTGGAACCCAGCACCTGTGCACAAGTGAAGGGCAGCCAGTGGTCTCATTTCTGCTGAAGCAGAGAGCACATTGTTCTAACTAAATGAACTAATTACCATAAATAAATCACATTGCATTCTTATTGGAAAGCTTATCAGACAGTACTATTGTGGCCTTTCTGTTTGGGCCTGAGAACCTTATCTTCATAGACCATGTTTCTGAAGTATAATGTACATATTTGGGTGGAAAGAAACTCATTCCAGGGTTTGAATGAGAATTAGATTCACAGGAGTAATACCAATATTGTGTTACTCTTGAATATGAAAAATGATTTTATTATTTCATGACTCATGGTACAGACTAGAAAAGAATATGCATACCAGTAAAAAACTCTATTACTGTACTTCAATATAAAATATTTGAAAATAAAATATATATATTCTGAAAGATGCCTGCAAATTTTCCATCATTAGACTAGGATGCAAATATTCCTGTGCAGGCAGGAGTCTTAAAATGAGAGTGCTATTTCAGAGAAAAGCATGAACATTATTGTTCATTAAGGATCTACACATTAATC
>VZRX01018182.1:47424-64679 GCA_013398075.1 Notiomystis cincta | reverse complement strand
CAAGATCATCCCACGACACAGTTGCAGAGAGTGGCTTTGCATGCCAAGTCAGCAGGATCCACACAGCACAAATGCAATGGGAACCTACACTGGTGTTGACAGCTGGGCAGGAGAGCCAAGTTAGCCACTGGCCAAGTCTCTCCCTGTGTCTCACTGGGGTTTGGTGTTTCCAGGCTGTGGTCCCTGTGTTTGCAAGGCAGCTGTCGAGAAGGTAGAAAATGCTGATGCTCCTGCAGCAAATGGATTTCATCTCCTTCTGTTCCCACTGCTTCTGTTTCTTTTGTTACTGTAAGGAAGCCAAACTCTGCTCTCTTCTGTGGAGCTCTTTGCCTGTCAGCGCACCTGGGTGACTTCAGCTGGCTCCAGCCACTGTACAAGGTCTCAACAGGGCCAGGGCATGTTCATCAGGATGGTTTTGTGTCTCTCCTCAGGGGGTCCTCTTCTCTACAGCGATGTGAAGTTTGTCTACAACTCTGAGCAGCTGAATGGCACCCAGCGGGTGCTGCTGGACAACGTCATCTCGGAGGAGCAGTGCCGGGAGCTGCACAGGGTGGCCAATGTGAGTGGGCAATGGCCCTGGGCTGAGAGTGACAGCTGAATGTGAGATCAGCCTCTGGAGAGCTGCTGGGTTCCTGCTGTGCTCCTGAGTGTTGCAGCTGTTGGCAGGATGCCTGTGGAGAGCAGGTGGATGCTTGTGCCCATAGCACAGCCATAACTGCAGCACGGGAGCTGCTGCTCCATCCTGAGCTTATGAACACTCTGCAAAAAGAGCTCTTTCCCCATGTTATACACAACCCCAAAAGAGGCTCATGCACAAGTCTGGTTGAGCCTTCTCATTCACCATTAACTGAGCCTGGGAAGGGACTGAGGGTGCCTGCACATCCCCAGTTAGGAGGTGGGTGGTTGATACCCAGCATCTGTGTTCACAGAGAGCTGCAGCACCTTCCCACCCCAACTCACCTGGCCCAGTGAATGCAGCCCTGGGGAATTTGGGGAAGAGGGTGCCATGTACTTCCATTGCAGATCCCTCTCTCCTGACAGACCAGTTCACCCCTCATCTGTATTTGTGTCTTCCAGGGGATCATGTTGGCTGGAGACGGTTACAGGGGCAAAACCTCCCCCCACACCCCGAATGAGAGATTTGAAGGAGCCACTGTCCTCAAAGCCCTCAAGGTACAGCTCCTTCTCCTCCTGTCCCGTGCCCTCCCTCCCAGTGTGCACGTGGCACTGACCTCTCCTGGCCCTTCTCTGCCCAGTATGGCTACGAGGGCCGCGTCCCGCTGAAGAGCGCCCGGCTGTTCTACGATATCAGTGAGAAGGCGCGCAGGATCGTCCAGTCCTACTTCCTGCTCAACTCCACCCTCTACTTCTCCTACACACACCTGGTGTGCCGCACCGCCCTCTCCGGTGAGGAGTCGGCATGGGGCAGGAGGATGGGAGGGCTCAGCCCTCCATGGGCGGTTGTGAGTGGGGTCCCAAGCTCATCTGCTTTGCGTGATGCTTAAACTGGTGGTCGAGCGCTGGGCAAAGTCAGCATCCCCACAGCAGCAAAAAGTGGGCTCTGCTGTCCCCCAGAAAATCATCTCTGGGATGTCTCTTGGTTCTCATATCTGCAACTCTTCCTATTTTCTCTTCCCTCTTCCCTTGCCTCCTCTTGTCTGTCCCTTCTCCTTTCCATCCCTGCCCCAGCTCTCCATCTCGCTTCCCTGCAGTCAGGAACAGGCAGAGCTGTGCAGATCTGAGTTCTCAGATGCTGCCTTTTCTCCCCAGCCATTCCTTTCCTCTTCTCACCTGTGAACACCACCCGGAGTGGGGTCAGGGTAGGCTCCCACTCCATGATGAGACCCCACAGAGCACGGCATTTCCATCTCATCCACCCCTTCTCCTTCCCCCTTCCTCCACATGGTCCTGCCTAGGCCAGCAGGAGAGAAGGAATGATCTGAGCCATCCCATCCATGCTGACAACTGTCTCTTGGACCCCGAGGCCAATGAGTGCTGGAAGGAGCCTCCTGCCTACACCTTTCGGGATTACAGGTAGGAAGGAAGGGAGGGGATCTCCCTAGACCCTTCTCTCCCTTGGGCTGTCCCCCACCCATGTCTTAGAGGAGCAATGTGGGATCTGCCCAGGAGGTGGGGGTCAGCCTTGAGAGCTCCCCAGTGCTCCCCTAACAGGGCTCTCCCACTTCCTTCCCCAGTGCACTCCTGTACATGAACGCGGATTTTGAAGGCGGCGAGTTCATTTTCACCGAGATGGACGCCAAAACTGTGACGGTGAGTTGGTGCTATGGGCCAAAAGCTGTTCCTCAGCAGTGCATGCTCAGGCCTCTGGGCTTCCCCAGGCAGCCTGTGGCTCCTGCCTTGCCAACAGCCCATTCAAAATCCTGCTGCAGAGGTGCACAAACCTTCTGCTCCCTCTCTAGAGGCAATGCCAAGCAGGAAACCTGTGGATCAGGGTTCCTCCCCACTCCCAGTGTAGGCAGAGGGATGGCTGGTAGTTGTCCCTGCCTGGAGGACTGCTGAGCTGCCACTCCATCTCGTGGTCAGACATAAACTGGTGCTTCCATACAGATGCAGTGTCTGATCCAGCTCTCTTGTTCCAGAGTGGGTCACAGTGGTGGACATCAGACCCTGAGAGGGCTGTGGCTCAGGCATGAGCCCTCACTTCTGTTTGGGGCCATTAAGGAAGCTGAGTACTGACTCTGTGGTTAGACAGAGGTCTGGGCACTGGAGTCCAGTAGGCTCTGGAGGGTAGATTGTGACCGCCTAAGTGCTTGAGGGTTGATTTGATTGGCACTTCTGCTCCTGAGATCCTGCAGGACTCTGGTGGACTCCTCAAGAGAAGAAAGAAAGAAAGTGGTGTTTCACAGCCATGCCAAGCTTACCGTGGACCTCCCTGGAGTTGTGCCATGGCCCCATCTAGGGGCTCTAGGTGGTCACCTGTAGTTCTGCAGAGACTCCATGCCATTATGTCTCAGACCTTAGAGCTTCATACCTCCCTATTTACCCCAGACCTTTCCCCAAGCATGCCCAGAGCTCTGTGTGTCCCCCAGAGCAGCTCAGCAGGTCCTGGGGCGATGCAGAGGGATGCCCAGTGATGCCCCAAGCCCTGGACCATGGTGAGCCCAGGCACAGCCAGTGTGTGCAGCCGTGCTGCTCCCTGCTGCTCCCTGCTGCTCCCTGCTGCTCCCTGCCACCCTGGTGTTGCTGTTCCCCTGCAGGCCTCCATCAAGCCCAAGTGTGGGAGGATGATCAGCTTCTCCTCGGGCGGCGAGAACCCCCACGGGGTGAAGGCAGTCACCAAGGGCCAGCGCTGCGCCGTGGCACTCTGGTTCACCTTGGACCCTCTTTACAGAGAGCTGGTGAGTCCCTCCTTGGTGATGTGAGGGGAGTTGGGGCATACCCAGCATCCCACAGGAACCAGGACCATCTGATTTTCTCCAGTCTCAGTACATCTGGTCTCCTCCCATTACATCCCCCACAGCAGCACTCCCCTGATATCAGCTGGTGGCTCTGGGACAGGTTTTCCTGCCAGTCCTGGTCCTGGGCACCCATTGCCCTTGGCCTGTAGGGTGCAGTGCCAGGCTGGGATGCTGAGTGGGGCGTGGCAGGGCTCTGTGCAGGGCTGGGCTGGCCATTTCTGACACCTAGTGGCAACAGCCTGACGGATGGGGAACTGCTCCAGAGCCACCGGAGCTCACGGTGCTGTGCTGAGTCCTGCTGCTAAGTCCTCTCATAGCCATTTTGGCAACCTGAAGTCCATGGCTCTGGGCACCTAAGATGCCTTGGAAGATCTGGGCTGTGATGCCTTTCACCAGGCACCCTCCACATTCTGTTTTAAAAAGCTGCTGTACTGGCCCCTGCCTCTCTTTGATAGCAATTTTGGTCTGTAAAGATAAAAGATACAAGACCAGGCAAAACTAAATAGAGGGAGAGTGCAAAACCCTTGTTCCTTTGCCTTGTGATGGAAGTGGGCTGAAAGATTTGGGGAAAAGCTTATTTTCAGACATGTACTTCAGTGTCTCTCAGGTTTTTTGCACTAACAGAAATTCCTCCAGGCTTGGTGCCTGTATGGAGGAGATCAGCCCTGCCCACAAGCAGAAGGGACAGGAGGAGGGTGTGCTGTGGCTGCTAGTGGAGTGTGTGATGAGGGAACTGCAGAAACATCAGCTCTGCCCCAACAGCTGCAGCCCTGCAGGGAGGAGGGAGGGAATCAGGTACTGAGCTGGAAAGGGATTTGGTTACTTTTGCCCAGCAAATCCCCAGCTCGAGTCCCAAGCTCTCCCCCATCCTCTCACCTACTCTGCTGGTTCTGGGGTAAAATCCTTGCTGTGTGTCCTCCCAGCAGCCTGAGCCTCACTGAAGTAGCTGGAGCAGGCACTGAAGCTCTGCTGTTACCATTTCTCTCTTCCCCTCTTGCAGGAACGAATCCAGGCAGATGAAGTGATTGCCATGTTGGACCAGGAGCATCTAGGACCCAGTGAAATGAACATCAACCCAAAGGATGAGCTATGAACTAGGCCAAAGACTTTTTCTATTAAGTATTTATTTAATATTGTAAATCTTATTAGAACCCTTCTATTTTTGTACAGAGATGCTGTATAAATTAACAGGTTAATATGATTGTGGAGTTTCAGGAGTGCCTCTTCTCTGTTTAGCACAGCTTTTGCTGGAACCCTCATCCCTGTGCCAGCATCTCCTGGTGGGGCTGACTCTGCTTCCAGCATCCCCTGTTTTTCTCTAGCACTTCTCAGGACTCATTCAGGCCCACTCTACCCCCTTGGAAAACCTATTTTTTTTCTTTCTCAACCAAAAATAGCTGCTTCTCTTTAGCATCTGCCAGATAAGTGTCTCAGGTGTCCTGATGCACCTGCTCTTCTTGCTCCTGCTTCCTGCTAGGGGAAACTGGAGCACAAAAACTGGAGTTATGACTGTCCCTCACCACTTGAAATATGCCTTTTAGGGGAAAAAACAAAGGAAAACACAAGTCCTAGCAAAATGGAGATACCTCTAGCCATGCAAAGCTGGTGTTTGGGCATTAATTCTGAGCAGAGCTTCTGGAAATCAGCTGCTGATCAGGGCCATGAGCTGTGCACAGGCATGAAGGGATGTGACTTGCAGCTGACTCTGGTGAAATAGTGTCTGCCACTCATGGTCACTCCCTTCTCTTGCTAATGGCCTGGGAACATGAAGGATGCTGCTTCACACTGCATCCTTTGAGCTTCCAGCCCAGTCTGCTGCTGGTAGAACCCAAAGTTTGTAGCCATAATTTCCAGGCCCCTGTTGGAAAGCAGCTTAGGAAGTTACAGTGCCATGGTGATGGGTGGTCACAGTGCAGCTCTGTACTCTGGATGTCCTGGCTGCATCCTCCCATCCTGGCAGTGCAGGAGCAGCAGATGTTCATGGAGTGGTGGTACCTGTGCTCAGAGTAGTCCTGACCCAGCCTGAGGGTGTTGCAGTGAAAGCACTCACTGCAAGTAGGCAAGTAACTGCTGCTAAGTCAGTAAATCATCCCTCCCCAACCATTAAATTCAGTCCTGTGTGTGGGATCAGAGCAGCCTCATCTCAATCAGAACAGGTACTGAGTCACAGAATTGCTGTCCCAGACGTAAGGACAGCTTTTATTTTGACCCAACAGCTGCTGATGCTGCTGGAATGCAGTTCCAAAAGGCAGGTTTTAGCAATCTTCACTGTTGAAATTCCTGCAAGGCTGCAATCTCTCCAGAAAACACTGCAGGGATCTTTGCTGGAGTTCACATCCTTGAGCTGCTTTGCTCAGCTCTGTGATGCATTGGCTCTTTCTAGAGTCCTTTTCTGCTCCCCTCTGCCAGTTTTGGCATTCCCAGGACTTAAAATCAGCAGTAGAGAATTTTTTTTCTCTTTGCTCCTGCAGCTTGTGCCTATTCAAACCTGCCAGGCTCAGAAGCCCCCTCTTGCATCCAGTCCCTGGCTGCAGAGGCTGTAGACAAGGACTGTCCTTCTGTAGAGACCTCCTCAAAAGCTGGTCCTGGGTAAGGCAGAGGGGAACTCTGTGCATCTGGAAATATAAATGCCCAACTGTGAAGAGGGCACCATTACCACCTGGAAAATGCTGGAAGAGTAATTTGCTGCACCTCCTCCAGTGCTGCATCTGCAGAGGAAAAAGCTCTGGGCATTTTTAAGTCACCAGCATTGCTTATTCCTTTGTTATCTCCTTTCCTCACAGACTGTTGAAAAGATTCATCATATTGGCTCTCCAAAGAACTGCCCACAGGTCTCTGCCTTCAAATAGCCTTCCTGCCTCTTGTGTAAACACTTAACTCCATCCCCCTTTTCAAAATAGCCAGGGGAAGAGCTGGGGGGAAGAAGGGGAGGGCAGCTGTTCAGTTTGGGGAGCTGGCACCCATTTCATTGCCCCTCCACCTGCACCACCCTACTGCATCCAAGGCTTGACTCTGAGTGCTGCACCTTCTGTGTGGGTCTGTGCTGCCATCCCCCAACAACCATGGCCAAGGGCATCCCCCAGACCTGCCCCTCAGCACAGCCCCAGCCCTCCCAGGGATGCCACCAGCTCCTTCTCCTGCAAGGGGGTGCAGGGGCTGGCACAGGTCATGGTTTGTTTGTTTGCTGCTGTGGTGGTTAGCCAGAGCTGTGTCTAAATCCAGGGAAAATAAACTGAACACATCTGGGCCTGTCTTTGTCTTTCTTCAGTCAAATATTGGAGGGAAAGACGGGGGAATTTGGGGTCTGCTTCACGATGGTTCCTGTGCCTTTGGGTTTCCTGCCTTAGAGCACAGGCCCCTCTCCATGCTGGAGGAGTGTGGACTCTGTGTGTGCTTTTGGCTGCCTGTCCATCTCCCTTGCTCTGTATCCAGCTGTGCAGCAGCTTCCATACCATGGGCACGCTTCAGGCAGTTTGGTGAGCAGGAGGGAGCACAGCCCCTGGCACTGCTGGGGTGTGCAGGGCCACCTTGGGTGGAACAGCTCTGGTGCAGAGCTGTGGAGCAGCCTCAGGGGGTGCCTCATTTCGGGATTGCAAACGTGGCCCCTGAATCCCCAGGAAGGGAAGAGGCTCTGGGCTGCCTGGGCCAGTGAGACCTGCTGGCAGCCTGAGCCAGGCTGAAGCCAGGAAATGGGAATACACTGACACAAAGGCACTTTTCCTGTTTGTTTGTTTTTCCAGCTCTCTGCCCTGGCAGAGTCCAGCTCAGAAATGGATTTGTATTTCTGCTGCAACAGCAGAGGTGGGTGCCAAGTTTGTTGGCACTCTGTAGCCTCACAGGAGCAAGTTGCAGAGCTCTTTGGGGTGTGCACCAAAATACAATGTAGGTTTTTGGGTCTCTTGTATCCAAGTGGGCTGGGTTGCCACCAAAGTGGCTTGGACTCTGAGAAATTAATTTTAACTCTTGGATTTGATGTAGGGGCCTGGCATCTGCCAGAGTTGTCAGGGTCACATCCAGAGTGCCTGCGAGGCAGCTGCATCCCTGCAGAAAGAAAGCTGACAACATTACTGAGGGAATGCACTCCTCCTTGGTCAAATGTGCCCCAGGGACAGCGTGGTGCACTTACAGCTTTGCTTCCTCCTACTTCAGTTCACTCCTCTCCTGACCTGCCAGTCTGGTAATTGCTGCTTCCTAAAGCCCCATCATGAGGCAGCTCCCCAGGGAGGCAGAGCCTGCAGTCACAGCCCTGAACACAAAACTGAGGTGCATTTCAGAGCACTCTTCATGGCTCCCAGGCCAGTGCTGAGCTCCTCTAGCCAAGGCTTGCCCACCAAAGGGAAGCAGAGCCACTTAGGTGTTGGCCAATGTGTTTTACATTCCTCAGTTCTATCACCAGCAACAGGAGCCTCTTGGAGATGGAGGGGGTTGAACTGTGCCTTAGTCCCTTCTTCACTCTGCCATGCCCCCCATAATATAATATAATAAATATAATATAATATAATATAATATAATATAATATAATATAATATAACGTATGTAGAGTGGGATTAGCAAGGTTGATTTATGACAGTCAATAAGGAAAAAAACCAACCTACCCATAAAGGAAATGTAATGGAATTTAAAAGTACTTAAAACAACATCTGAGGTGTGTGTGTGTGCTTGGGTGTGGATGTGGTTTTGAAAGTGAAGCCTGCCTGGTGTTACTCCATGCCAGGGAACCCTTACTACCAAGGACATTTGTTTTGATTTCTAAGTGGGACCAAGCCAAGTTCACTTGCCCCTTGCACGAATCTGCTGCAGGCTGTGGGGGCACAGGGGGAGCCTGCTCTGTGCCACAGCTGTGTCTCAGCAAGTCCATCATATTTCAGGGCAATACAGATGAAATGATGCCTTCATTAAGGACAAGATTGCACTTTGCAGTCAGGGGTGCAGCAGAGTGTGAAGAGCCAGGGGCAGCAAAAGCCCCAGGGCTTGGGGAGTCATGGCAGCCCAGCAAGGCACCTGATGCCTCATGCAGAGGGTAGAAGTGTGGAAAACACCTTGTGTAAGTAAAGAACCTCCAAGAGAGGCCAGCAGAAAGCCAGGGGCTGAGCCCCCTTGGGCTGTAAATGCCTTACTCCAAGTGGCTGCTGAAAGCTTCTCTCCAGCCAAAAGCTCACCCCTGAAACATCACCTGAAAATAAGACTTGTGGATACTTAAAAGTTCCTGACCCTACAATCAAGGCTGAAATACCTAAAGCTCTTTATGTCCAGTGGCTACAGTCTAAAGAAACCTGGCAGAATTCCACAGGCATTAGCTTGAGAGACCTTCTCAGGCATTAATTTTAAGTAACTGAACCTTGCCAATATTGTTGTGGAGGCTTAGGGCCATGTGGACTGTCATTTCCCAACAATTCCACTGGATGATGACTAATCCCCATTATTTCCAAACTGGGCCACGATAAACTTATGGAATATAGTGTATTTGGGCTTTTTGTATGTCCTCTTTTTTCCCAGGCTCTAGACTGACACCCCAAAATACACCAGCTCTGATCACCTGTGAGCCCCATTGGCCAGCAGCCAACCTGCTGAAAACCGTCTGCTGCTGCCCCTCCATCCCACCCTACAGCTGCATCCCTCCTGCTGTGTCCCCACCCTGCTGCAGGCTCTCTGACCTGGTGATGGACAATTTGGGTGGCACCATCCCCACAGGGAGGTTGGCCAGTCCCTGGACAAAGGTGTCTCCACCTTGGAGCAGCCCTGGCCGTGGGTGGGAGCAGAGCCTGCCCTGGTTTGTCAGCTGCTGAGTGCCTGGCAGCTGCAGCAGCTCAGCCAGGGAAAAGAGTTGGGCAAAGCAAGGAGATGGAGTTTGCCCTGAGCCCTGCTCATCCTTCCTGCTCACACCTGGGCAGAGCCAACCTGGGCACCCACAGGCAGCTGAACATCTTCCCATGAAAAACTGTCATTAAAAATAAAGAGGGTTGTTTCCTCCTGTCCACACCCTTGCCCAGCCTGAGGGAAAAAAGAACAAAACAGCTGGCAGTGAGATAAAAATGGGCTAGTCCTGCTTTGGGGAAGAACTATATTAAAAGAGGAAAGAAGTATTTATGTCTTTTGTTTCCACAACTGCTCCTTACATCCACACCCCACGGTAAGAGCCACCTTTTCCTGGGGGAAGTGTTCCTGCTTGTCTGTGCACTGGGGTATGACCCTGGCCAGGTCCCAAGACACTGTGGTCTCTTCCCCACGTGTGGATGGGCCCATGGGTGCCTGTGCTTCTCCTCCCCTGCCCCATTTCCACAGCAGCACCCTGAGGGATGAGATGTGCTGGTGCCAGCACAGCCCCAGAGCCATCGGGTGCAGCCCTGCACAGTCAGATCCTGCCCTGCTGTTCACCCCAAGCACAGCCCTGCCTTCACTTTGGGCCACGTGGGGTCCCACATGCACAGGTCCAACAGATGGCACTGAGAGCAACAGAGCTGCCCAGTACCCTCCAGGAGCACAGTGGCATGTGTGGCCACCTGACCATCCCCCAGTGGAAACTGCTGTCTCCACAGGTCTAGAGGATACCACAGCCAGCCCAGAACTGCTTTTATCTAGTTTTAAACACATGGTGAAAGCTGGCACTGAGTTTGTTTCCTTCTCATTTAGCAAAACTTTTGTTATGCAGAAAAAAAAAATCATAAATGGCAGCATGTCCCAACATCCTGGCCAGATTCCAACCCCACCAAAAACAAGTGCAGCACACTAGAGGAACCTGAGAAAGCAAAACAGGTGACTCAGAGAGCTGCCTGGCCATCCTCACCTTGTTTCTGGTTGAAAGCACTGCTGAACTTCAGGGGAGGGGGTCCAGCTGAGGTCTGGCTGGGCAGAGGTGTGTGGGGCTGTGGTGGCAGAGCACAAGTGCAGGAGCCTGCAGTGTGTGCCCTGCTGGAACCACGGTGGGAGCAGGCACTGTGGGGGCCCTGTAGGCAAACAGAGCAGCCTGGTGAGTGGACACACTTGGCAAAGGAGCAACTCAGCTAATGGTTGTTTCCAGGGATGGCTTGGATAATGGCAATTCCAGTAGGTATTTCCTGAAGCTGAGCAGGGCAGGGCAGGGGGAATTCATATGAGCTCAGTTTAGCTTGTACTCCTCCTTTATTTGTAATGAGATTAGCAGCAGAGATGGCAGGGCACCACTGCCTGCTGCCACGATGGGGGGAGCTGATAAGCAGCTCCTGCCAGGCCTTGAGTGTGAGCCCAATAGCTGAGCCACGGGGCAAAAAGCACCAGCAAAACCCACCCTGCCATCACTCGTGGCTTTTTTGCAATGGTCCTGTGCTCAGGGGTAAAATGTTGCATCAGACTGGCCAGCAGCCAGGGCTCTGTGTGTGTGCGTGAAGGGAAGGGGGAGCCGCCCTCCTGCCCCCGGGCACGGCGCGGGGAGCCCGGGGCGCTGCTGCGCGCTGGCTTCGGCCCTGGGGTGTTGCAGCACGGGGCACCCCTGCAGGGCTGCTGCCTCCAGTGTGCCTCCTGCGGTGGGTGGGCTCTGGCTCTGGAGGCATCTCTGGGCAGAGGTCCACCAACCGAGGGCACAGCTTCAGGCTTTTTGCACCCAAGGGCTGCCTGGGGTGAGAGTAGTCATCTCTCCTGGTTTGGCAGGTGATGGGTTTTGGTCTTCATCTTCTGAATTTCTCATTCGTGCTGGTGTGGGTTGGTATGGGCACAGCACTGGAGATCCCCTGCGTACACGGGAAATGGCAGGGGAGCAGCAGCTTTCCCAAGAGGCAGCTGCAGGAAGGTTTGTTTTGGAACACCGAGAAGTCACTTGCTTATTCCACCCGTGCAAAACAAACAAACAAACAGGAGTTGCCGCTGCTGCCCTTGCACGTGGGGTGCAGGGGGTGAGAGNCTGGCCAGCCTGATCCCAGCAATGCCAGGAGTGTTGTGGATATCCCAGCACAGCCCAGAGTCATATCCCCTCCTTGCAGTGCTCCTGCAGCTGATGAAAGCATCAGGTTAAACGTTGTGCCCTCCTTACTGGTGAGATATGAAGCCACCACCTGTGGGCAGCCCCAGTGCAAGAAATGAGAGTGGCTGATTTGAGTGCATTGTGGCAGAGGCTGTGAAGAAGTGACTGCCCTGCAGAGCATCTCCCAGCTGCTCACAGTGCTGTAACTGGACTGTAGCAAAGGTGGAGAAGAAGTTGTCTTATGACCCCCCCCAGAGAGAGGAGAAGGTGGATCCCCTGACAAATTTTGGAAAAATCTTCATTGCACCCACAACAAGGTCTGTTCATGGCAAACCCAGAGCCACCTCTGAGTGTACACAGCCCTAAGTAAGGGAATTTTTTCTGTAAACCCACTGAATACCCCTGTATTTTAAAGACTGGTATCAGTTACAGCAACCAAACATGCATGGGCCAAGTGCACCCATCCAGGGCAGAAGCTCCAGCTGTGGGGTACCTTGGCACCTGGCTTACCCTGGCAGGGCTCCTTGCCACCTGTTGGGCAAATCTGAGGTGCTGGCCCAGCCTGATGTCCCCTTCACCATGGAGTCAGTGGCTGCATTGCCCCAGGCCAGGATGTCCATGAAAACTGTCTGTGGTGACATTTCTCACTCAGCCCTTTCCATTGAGCCAAATCAACGTGTGCCCATAGCCCAGGGGTCACCAAGTTGCTATAGGGGGGAGTTCCCATTCATGGAGTGATTAAGGGGGACTTCTCCCACCACCACACAGGAAAAAACAACCCACCAGCATCTTAAAACCAGTCTGTGGCCCCCAGGCACCTGGGGGTTATTTGTTCATCTCCTTTCATTTCGACAGCTCATGTGAGAGGCTGGGAGCTGGCATTCACTGCTCCTGTGGTGCCAGCTCTGAGATTGTTTTATTTGATTTGCCAACCAAAATGGGTGGAAGGGTGGAGACCGTATTTTCCCCTTTATTTTTGTTTTCAAAAAACCCTTCTGGCCCTGGGTGAGGCAGAAGAAGCTGAGTAGTTTCACGTCTATCTACTCTGTGACAGTTACCTGCCTACAGCACCGGGGCACAGCCTGGCTCCTCCAAACACGAGAACTGGGTGTGGATGGACAGGCTCCCTGTCTAGGTGGGGAAAGCCCTCAGCCACCTCCCACAGCATTTTTCCCTCCACTGAGCACACTGGAAAAAGCGTCGTGTGAGCCCCTCCTTCCTTCCTCTGGCCAGCGGATCAAAGGAAAAACGAAGTTTTTTAATGGGTGGCCCGTGGCACTGGGAGAGGACGGGGCAGGCTGTGAGCTCCTCCTGAGCAGGGGAGTGATGCTGCACTCCCTTTGCAGAGCTGCAGGGAAGGGCTTTGTCTCTGAAGGGACAGCCCTGAGCCACGCGTGGCTGACACCCCGAGGTGCTCTGAGCAAACACGTTCACAACAGCCATCCCCACATCGCAACGCGTCCCAGACAGCGACTCTCAGGGATGGGGTGGAGGGAATACGGGCTTCCTCCGGAGCCGGGCTGCCCCTGTGCCTCCCCAGGTGACACACACAGCCTTCAGAGCATCTCTGCAAGCAGAGCAGCCCGGCAGGGTTTTCCATCTCGCTGTGAAGAGACGGATGTTCGCGCGCATCTTCCCAAAGTTCAGCCACGAGCAAATCCATGTGCTGTGCTCCTCTGTGCCCAGCGACCTGCCAGGTCCACCCTGCCCACGGCACTGCCGCCAGCCTTTCCCGGCAGCTCGGGCTTGCCCACCCTTCTGGAGCCTCCTGAGAGGCCGCGGGGAAAGCAAACGTGCGTGCTCCAGGGCCCGGCGCTGCGGGGAGCGCGGAATGCCGGCTGCGGAGCGCACACCCTGCCCCGCTCGGCTGGCACCGCGCCCTCCTCCCTGCTCGCCGCCGCTGCCCCTGCAGCCGCCACCGGCCCTGCCGAGGAGTCTTCAGCAGCTCCCCTGGAGCTGGAAGACGCCACATCCTTTCTCCCTTTTCAGACTAATTACGCTGAAACAAAAGGAGAGGTGCTCCATACCAGGAATGCTACCGAGCCTGTGAGTCCCCCACCCAGCGGGAGAGGTGGGAGCTCCTGATGGCGCGGATTCAGGAGCCAGCAGCCAGCCTCCCACTCCTCTTGCTCAACTGCTGGCGCCGCCAGACAAAAGATAACAAACATCTCTCCTGCTCTTGTGATGGGCCTAGCAGCAAGAGGAAATTTCCAGGCCAGAAGCTCCTGCTGGGGAGCCCATGCTCCAGGCTATGGGGAAGAGCTGCAACCCCAGTTTGCTCCCACTGTGAGCACTGCATAGAACTGGGGAGACCCAAGTGCTGCACAGCCCAGGCACTGCCTTGGGTTCTCCCCTGCTGCCTTCAAACTGCATCTCCCTTCCAGCACTTCCACCCTTCCCAAGAAATGACATGGCTGCTGGTAATTCCTTCTGAATACCTGCAGCTTCTGGGGAAAACCCAGCAGGACTTTCTCCTTCCCCCTCCTTCAGTAGCTCTGCAAGCCAGTAGTCACCGTGCTGCCAGGCCATGGTACTCTGCAGGCAGCTCTGCCTTGCACACACACTTGGTATGAACAGGGATAAATGCACCAAAGGGATCATCCTGTTCTAACCCAGGAGGGGGAAAAGGGCAGGGCTGCCTGGGAACACAGGCCAGCTCAGGGAGCATCACCTTGGCCTTTTCCCTCCCTGTCATGCCTGGCCAGCCCAGTCAGCATTGCTCTTCTCTCACTTGCAGTGGGGATGCTCACAGCCAGCTAGAGCAGCATTAATGGGAAGAAAATCAGGCTTAGGAAATTTGCCTGTATTAGTACAGATGTCTGTCTTGGGCATCCTTTTCTGCAGCCTCACTGGGTTTGATTTGCCTGTCTCAACTAGCTGAAAACCTTGTCAAAGCTGTTCCAGATGTCCTGGCCTAACTAGGCATGCAAAGGTTAGCTGTGTGCTCCTTGGGCCCAGCATCACCTCACTTCAAACAGAGATGTGAGGCTCAAGAGCTACAGTCTCTTCCCAGCTAGATTGTCTTGCTGGACTTCATCTCCTGTGAAACACCTTGGCATCTCTGTTCTGCTTCCTGCCCATAGGGGCACTACTACAAAAACAACAGCAAATAAACAAACAAACAAGATAAATCCAATTTCATTCAGCTCTCTGATTCTTGGGGCTGGTCACTGCCTGTAGGATCCAGGGTACCTTCCCCTCCTCACCTGCCCATCTTTGTGTGGCTGCTGGCAACCCTGGCAGGGCTTTCAGTCATGTCCAATTTCCTCAGCTCCGAGGCAAGGCTGAAATCATCTGAGGCAGCTGCTGCCCATGGCCTGACTGTAACGTACTTGGCTGAATGGTTACTCACTAATATTTTACCCTTGGGTGCAATGATAAGCTTCTGGGCCAGGTGGAACACGTTCAGCCATCTCTTCTTCAGGGCAAGCTGAGTCACTGCTGTTAGAGTTGTGCAAAATCAAGTCTGTGTGTGGTTTTGGTGCATGTGTTTTTACTGTGAGCCCTTAACCTCCAACACACAGCACAGTCCTGCCCGCTGATAGCTCCTAAACAACTGACTTCCTCCTGCTCAATCACTAATTAAGCAGCAGGAAAACTAGAATACAAACCATAATAGAAGCAGCTGTATTGCTACCCAGTCACTTAAAGCTGGAATAAAACGTTTCTCTAAGGAGAGCAAGTCACCCTCAGTGGCAGGCAGGAACCACCACAGGCTGCTCCTCCAGCTAAGGGAAGCCCTGCTCAGGACTTTCCAAGGATGTTTTGGGTTTGAGGCTCAGGCCAGAGGGAGAGGACTGGCTCCCACAGGCCAGTGCTCAGGGCTGGGTATTTGCTCAGCCTCAGCCTTGAGAGGCCAAATACTGCCCTGAGGGGTCAGCCCTGGGCACTGCTCCGGGGCCAGGCTTCCTTCACATGGGCACTGCAGCACCCTCGAGGCTCAGCGTGGTGGAGGGGACCCATTACCTCCTGTTTCTGTGGAAAACATCTCCATGAAAATACTCCTGTTCACCTTCAGACTGGCAACTCTCTGCAGGCTCAGCAAGGGCTGCTTGGCCGTGTCCCTGGAATAAGAAATCAATGTCTTTATCTCACATTTTGCCACAGCGCGTGGATAATTTGATGCAATTGTGTAGCCGCCCACACCTTTAATTAATCAAAGAGTTTTTCACGCAGCACTGTGCAATATTTTATTTCCTAACATCCCTGCTACGGTGTACTAGGGTCTGTTGTAACATTTCTTACCCAATTCCAGCACTGAGGGCTATGCAGCCAAGAAGAAGATGGATCACATGTGTAGAAATCTTCAGTGCTGTCTCCAGAGGCGACTGCCAAGGAATCAGAAGCTGAATTAATCTCACAAAGAGATTTGGGAAAACAAAACAAAAATAAAGAAGAACCAGCCAATGAAAGAAAACAACCTCAGGAAGAAAACAGGAAGAAGTCAGAAGATGTCCTGGGGTTCCACTTAGGAAGCTCAGAAAAAACTGGAGGACATCAGAGGTTCTCCTAAAAACTGGGAAACACCTTGCTAGAGTCCACTGTTCTAGGACAGAGCTGAAAATCCCTTCCAAGGGGCCACCCCAACATCTTCCCCTTCAGACCTGCTCCTACCCAGCTTTGTGTCAGTGCTGCTGATGGGGAGAAGGAAGTGCAGGTAAAGCCTGGAGATGGTTGGGCCAAATGCTGAACACCTGAACACAAGCGCCTGAAAAATATCTGTCCACACCTGTGAGCTGAGCACTCACCACACCTTTGAGTGCAAACGGGCACTTCTTTCCAGGCTCCCTGACGGCTGGGGCGACCCCAGGCAGGAAAACGGGGCTGGGACCTGGAGAGCGAGGAGGGTGAGCAGTGGGGGTGACCTGCTGCCGAGCACCGAGGTGGCCCCACACGAGCACAGCCCGCGGCTGCCAGCGCAGCAGCGCTCTCCAGCCGCCAGCCAGGCTGGGTGCCACCCTCTGCAGCTGCCCAGCTTCTCCCCGGGAGCCGCACACCTTCTCCGTGGCACAGCCCGAGCTGCGGCCCGTGCCTGCCCGGCGCTGGGGGCTCTTCTCACATTTGGCCTCCCCCAGCAGGACCGCGGTGTGGCAGGGTGAGCTTTGAAAGGCGCCCCAGCGAAGCGAGCCGCCGCCAGCTCACGGCCTGCGGCAGCAGCCCGCGGGGAGAGCCCCTCGCAGCATCCCCCGGAGCCGCAGGTGCGCTGGGGAGCCGCAGGTGCGCTCGGGAGCCGCGGGCGGGCGTGCCTGGCGAGGTGCCGGGCTCTCCACCCGGACTGGCCGCGCTGGGAGCCGCGCCGGCCGCCGCCGCAGCAGCCAGGTGCTGCCCTGGGAGCTCCCGGCTGCGCCGTGCGCTCTCTGCAAAGTACCCGGTGGTATTCGCTCAGCTGGAAGAAGCGATGGGTATCGCTCTGGCAGGGAAGACTTCTGCAGCCAGGGCTCTGTGTGTGTGCGTGAAGGGAAGGGGGAGCCGCCCTCCTGCCCCCGGGCACGGCGCGGGGAGCCCGGGGCGCTGCTGCGCGCTGGCTTCGGCCCTGGGGTGTTGCAGCACGGGGCACCCCTGCAGGGCTGCTGCCTCCAGTGTGCCTCCTGCGGTGGGTGGGCTCTGGCTCTGGAGGCATCTCTGGGCAGAGGTCCACCAACCGAGGGCACAGCTTCAGGCTTTTTGCACCCAAGGGCTGCCTGGGGTGAGAGTAGTCATCTCTCCTGGTTTGGCAGGTGATGGGTTTTGGTCTTCATCTTCTGAATTTCTCATTCGTGCTGGTGTGGGTTGGTATGGGCACAGCACTGGAGATCCCCTGCGTACACGGGAAATGGCAGGGGAGCAGCAGCTTTCCCAAGAGGCAGCTGCAGGAAGGTTTGTTTTGGAACACCGAGAAGTCACTTGCTTATTCCACCCGTGCA